>JAZHYW010006735.1:0-77434 GCA_037355805.1 Ixodes ricinus
GTACGTACATAAGGGAACTTGGATGGCCTCCATGCCTAAGCGTTTTTAGCGCTTTGCAATCGCGACTTCCACACCGCCCAGCACTCTAGGTCAGGCTGTAGCGTGGCCTCTATCAGGGAGTCAACATACATGAAGCCGTCAATGAAGTGGCGCCATGCCGGCTTGCCCCCTCCACCACATGCAAGTGATCGGTCCTCGACCTCCATAGTGACTGCAGCCCAAGCAGGGCAAGGACTTCCCAGGCTCTGCTGTTCGGACCTGACCCGAACTCTAAGAATTTCACTTTTTTCCAGGTCATATACATGTCTATCCGCAGCACAGCTCTAAGTTCGGCCCAAAACAACTCTGCATTTGTACAGTACAGAAAAACGTGTTCAAGGGTTTCTGGCACCGGGCAGAGCGCGCAGTTCTGAGACCAAGGTACAAAAAACCCTTCTTCGCCGACCAAGTCTTCACGGGTAACACCTCCCAATGAAGACGTACGAAAAATTCTTTGTCCCTACTCTCACTGGGTATCGCCGAAGACGCTGGAAGACATCGGACTTAATGACACTTCCGGCACTCATTCGGTACAAAGGAGGCGGCGTCAGGGAATCAAGCGTATCCCAGTACAATTTTTTCTTTTTCACCTTTTGAAGATACTCCCTTGAGTACCTTGTTTCGAAGAACTCTATTGCGGCCGCTATTTCTTTGTAAAACTTTAGCACCCGGGACCGGGCAGATACTGATACATCCTCTATCCAGGATCTCAAGAAGGAGCCTCCAAGATCTCTGAAGGATGACAGAATCAGGCAGTTCTTCTGATCCCTAAAGAACAAGAAACGATGAACCAAAAGTTTCAGTTCAACATTCACCAAACCGATCCCGCCCTTCTTTTGGCTTAAAAAAGGTTGTTGCGTCGCATGCGTTCAAAGTTAGACTCCCAGACAAAGGTCGCGAATAGGCGTTGAACTTTAGCAATGTCAAGGGACGCACACGGCACTACCTGCGCTGTGTACCACGCGGTCGGAAAAAGAACAGAGTTGCAGACGTAGGCCCGATGCATCAACGAGGTGTGCCTACCATAACAGTCTATCGTTTTAGACCGCAAGCGGAGTAAGTCCACACCGCCACGGCCCGTGCTTAGCTGCTCAGCATCTAAGCATACACCCAGATATTTTGATACACTCGATGTCCATGGGATGCCAAGAAAGTTCTCGGGCTTGGAGTCCCAGTGGCCCAGCCAGGCACCCGCAGATTTATCCGGGTTCATTTCTGCGCCCGAGGCTGCGCAGAAGTCACTTATGTGCTGCACAACTTCCTGCACTTGAGCTGCCGACGAACACACCACCGCCACGTCGTCTGCATACGCCAGGACTTTAACCGATCCTGACGACAAGGCCAGTCCCTTGATGTTCGCATCACTGATAATAGTCCTGCAGAGTGGCTCAAGGTAGAGCGCGAACAAGATCGGCGACAGCGGGCAGCCTTGTCTCACCGATCTGCTCACAGCAATGGGAGCTGTCTTGTTCCCGTTTACGAGCAGGCGGGTTGAGATGTCACTGTAGCATAGCTTCACGTACTGCAGTAAGCGCGCGCCAACCCCGCAGGCCTCCAGGAGCGAGAAGAGAAACGAGTGGCACACTCTGTCGAATGCCTTGCAGAGGTCGACCTGCAGCACAGCCAGCGGGCACTGCAGCACCTGCGCAGTCTCGCACACTATGCGCATTGCGTGCAGGTTTGTGGCGATCGTTCTTCCTTTGACGCCGTATGTCTGGTGGTCGCCGATGATGCTGCGCAGCCCGGACTCCAGCCGCTTAGCAAGAATCTTGGCCAAGATCTTATAATCGCTGGTCAGCAGGCTGATCGGTCGAAAGTGACCTACTCCCAGCGGGCCCACGACGTGCTTCTTTGGGATGAGGACGGTGACCGCCTGACGCATCGACGGCGGCAACAGCCCTCTGCGCAGGATGTCGGCGAAGACATCCCGGAGGATCGGGGCCAGTTGCTCCGCAAAAGTCTTGTAAAAGAGGCTGCCAAGGCCGTCCACACCAGGCGACTTGCGAGGGGCCAGCTCCTTGATGGCTCTCTTAACTTCGTCCACATCAATCTTTCTGTTGATTTGCTCTCTTAGCTCCTCCGATATTCGCGGCATCGGTCCTCCGTATTCCCCACTAAAGCTCTCGTTCTCGGCCGCTGTGAGCAGCGTGGTGTATGCTTCCACAAAAGCGGCCTCAATGTCCTCTTGCCGCGTCACCACGTCCTGGCCTACATGTAGCTTGGCAATTCGGTTACGGCCCGCATGCTGTCTTTCCCGTGTTTTAAAAATCTTCCGGGGCTCTTCGTCTCTTTCCAGGGTGAGCGTTCTGCTGCGAATCATTGCGCCCTTGTATTCTTGCTCCAGGAGCTCGAGGATTCGGCCCTTGCACTCTCGGATGTCGTCCGTGAAGACTCCGGGCGTCTTGTTCTCTTCAACGATTAAAGTGCGAAGGGTCTGCACCAAGGAGCGCTTTTTAGCCTTCTTGCAAGCCGCTCTCTCCTGGCTGAACCGATAGGCAGCCAGTTTGACGTCTTGCTTCAGTTCTTCCCAAATTACCGCATCTACGACTTTCCCGTCGCTTTTTTTCCTAATAATCCTTTCTAGCTCGGCACGCAGCACCTCATCCTCGAGAAGACTTTCATTTAACTTCCATCCGCTCCACCACGACGACGGGTTCTTCGGACGGGCGGCCTTTCCCACGGCGACCGTCACAAGGGCATGATCCGAGAAGGCCAGCGGTTGAACGTCGTATGCCGAGCTACCTGCCGCGAGCTCACTCGAGACGTACACGCGGTCCAGCCTTGCATGGCTGCTTCCTTGCCAGTGGGTATACTGTAGACATGGACCCGCAGCACACTCCTGAACATCTTGCAGGTCAAAGTCGCGCAGGAGTTTTCGAAGTTCCCCGCGGCTCACATCCGACCGCAGCCCCCTTGAGCAGTCTGCCGCGTGCAATACGCAGTTAAAGTCGCCCGCCATTATTGTTTTGCATGGCGTGTCAACGTATTCACGGAGAGCGATAAAAAACTCTTTTCGCTCAGCAATGTCGTTTGGGGCGTATACAGAGACCAGCTTATGTAGTTCGCCCCGGTACAAGACTTCTACTGCAGAAATACGACCGTTATGATCGGTTTCCTGTTCAGGGCAAATCTCAATGCCTCTGCCCTTCCGGATCAAAACGGACGATCCGCCGCTGTGCGCGTTAGCTTTGGAAGAAAAGCACTCAAAGTGCCTTCTCATGAAGTATGCCAAGGATTCCACCTGCTGCTCAGTCCCTAGTTTCGTTTCCTGAAGCATGGCCACATCCACATTTTTTTGTAGAAGCAAGTTCAGTACCCACTGCTTTCTTCGTTGGGCTATGAGGCTCACGCAGTTAAGGGTGGCAATCTGCAAGACTTTCATTGCTTCGGTGACGTGGGATGGCTAGCCCGTTGCAGGCAAACGAAACCATGTTCCAAAACCACCCTAAGGGATGCTAGCAAGCAGAGGCCGAAGCCGGACGTACCTAAGGCGGGGGGTGACCAGTCCGCCGGCGCTCTTCCGAGGGGATGCGCGGCTTGGGGTTGAACCGCTCTTTCCTTGCCAACGCCGAGCGCCACTTGAAGTCCTTGCGCCCAGCGGCGTTGCCGTCCTCTGGATACAGGTCGCCCGATTTCTGGAGAGCGTCGTCATCGGCTCCCTCCATGTCCGACTCAATTTCGGTCAGAGAATCCGTCCGTTGCCTCATCCGGCTCTGGGTCTTGAACTTGCGGGTCACGGTTGCTCTCCTTGTTCTCGATGGTGATTCGCGGAGCTTTGGCCGGGGGCCGGTCAGGCGTGCTGCTGGAGTCACCCTCTGCTGACGCCTCTATTGCGGTTGTTTCCGCAGGCCGTGTTGCAGGGACGGGGCCGGGGTTTTCGGGCACGGCGCTGCTCGCGGCTGCCTCAGCCTCTTCTTCATCCATTGCGTGTTCGTCGAATTCCCCCGCTGTGGCAACTTCCGTCACCGCTGCGTAGGTGCGAGCGCAGTTCTCTTTCTCGTGCCCGACGCGGTTGCACTCCTCGCACCGGGGAACACGGCAGTCCCTTCGGATGTGGCCCGTCCTCTTGCACCGAAGACAGAGGGGGCTCTGCCGGGAACCAAGACGAGCACATTGCCTCCTTGCACACGCAGCTGGTGCGGGAGTTTGTCTTTGGTGACGCCGTTCTTGAGGGTCATCTTCACGAACCGCGTGGTGGACTGCACGCCCGCGAAGCCGTCAGCTCTCCACGTGTCGCGGGTGACCTCGCTCACCTTTCCGTACTGCTCGAGCGCTCGCCGCACCGAGTCGTCGCTGACGTGGAAGGGGAGCCAGTGAAGCTTGAGGCGCACCTCGCCGTCGTTGGGATCCACGACGAGACACTTCTTGCCTTTTACTTCCAGCTCCCGGGCGTCTAGCAGCTTCCGTGGTGCATCCGGCGACTGGAACGTGAAGAGCCAGACGTGATTCATTTGGTACGCCCCTCCCGCTTTTAAAGCGGGAAGGACGCCCAAGCGATGCAGTTCGTTCTTAAAATCTTCAATCCTGTACGGGCGTCCCGTAACGTCGGCATGAAGAAGCACCGAGTTCAAAAACATATCTCCTGATGGCAGGGGAGGCAGTACGACGCGATACGATTCTGAGGATGATTCAGCCAAGATACCACGGCCGTTCCCGGCCGCTATCACCG
The DNA here is from genome assembly GCA_037355805.1 of Ixodes ricinus. NCBI lineage: Eukaryota > Metazoa > Arthropoda > Arachnida > Ixodida > Ixodidae > Ixodes > Ixodes ricinus. The sequence continues at coordinate 4,709 of JAZHYW010006735.1, forward strand.
CTCCTTGGGAGCCCATGATCCTGCGTCCGCTCGAGACGAAAGCCGGAAACAGAATGCACTAGGCCCCGCAGGCACGCTTGCATGGCTGGGAACGAGCGGGAGTTTATATGTTCATATGTTTCGCTGTCGCGTTCCCCTTTTTTGGGGAGGCTAAAGGGATGCTGAACCAGACATTTCAGTGTCTATAATAAGTGAGCGCACTATCTTTCCATGAGTCAGCAGCCGCCGGTGTGCACGAGCACACGCAACGAAGTTGACGTCATCATTTCCCCCATTCAAGCGTGAATAGGGGATATGATGACGTCAATTTCGTTGCGTGCGCTCGCGCACACCGGCGGCTGCTGACTCATGGAAAGATAGTGCGCCACTTATTATAGGAACAAATGTTTGGTTCAGCATCCGAGTTTTAGAGTGCAGCAATGTGCTGCCAAAGCACTTTGATGTTCCATGTAAAATATATCAAGAAAGGGTGAGCGGTAATCTAATTTACCGCCCAATATCTGTACTTGTATCAATTAAATTATTTATTTGAATCCTTGAATTCCTTATGTGTGCCACTCTTCCGTTTATTTCGCCGTTTTTATTTTTAATCCACTACGTTAGCTTTGAATATCATTCTCTTACAATTGAAGATCATGCACGTTCTTATTTTAGTTTATCTTTGGAAACGCGCTTGGATTCGCGAAAGTGGCTCGTCAATCTTCTTGCCTTTCAAGGTATTTTATTGTTTTAATTATAGGGCATTACAAGCTTTAACCACAATTCTACTCTGAAAGTGGCAACGAGCCTAAAAGATCCGATGCACCGTGTTGCGCTACAAAAACATTTTTGTAGCCCGCAGAATTTTCATCTGCAGACTCCCACCCTTTCCGTCCTTCACCCCCCAAAATTAAAATAAATACTCGGATATTGCTTTAAGGTAACGTAGAAACAAAGACCAGGCGGAAAGCTCGTATGATATAAACGATCCTTTGAGGAGCAATTATGCCACTCTTTCGGGATTAAGGGCTCTGGAAGATTACAAAATGTTTCGGTCGTGAATGAAGCTCCAAGCCTCGTAGATTCCCGGTTATTTGAACGGAAGCAGCCACATTAATTAGATTTTCTCAGCTCGTCTAGATTAAATGAGTTACGCAAGCAGGGTCTGGCTGTGCGTTTACGTTAATTTTGTTGTTAACGCGAAAGTGAGAAAAAACGTATATGCTTCCAGGGTTTGGAAGTATCGAGATTGATATGTATCTCAAAAAGTATTTCTAACGTTCTATTTACACACGCGTTTTTTGGCATATTACGTTACATAAAAGAAAGTGAATCGACCAGGAAACAGCACCTCTCAAATTCAGGCCAGTGGGTGGAGAAACATAAAGCAGAATAAGCTCTAACTTGCTGATAGCTAGGACCCGCCGGATAAGATACAATCAAGTCACAAACTATAGTCTATTTAACATGCTATCTCTCCGTCTAATTATCAATAAAAGCCTGAGGCTTCAAGAAACTTCATTTATTCATGAATATCTGACTGGATGAAGATCCTGGCTTCTCGGTTAGAGACCGGCTACTTCAAGATAAATTTGGGAATGTCAAGCATAAAAATAGCAATATATATTTGTACCTAATTTTATATGTGTGCCACGGTTTACTATTTTACCTTTTTTTGTTTTTGTCAATTACGTCGGTTTTGAAAATCTTCCTCCCTTGCAACTCAGTCTCGGACGTTTTGGTTTTCTACGGGAAACGATTATTGTTTTGCGATGGCGGTAATCGATCTTCTCTTTTTATAGTATTTTTTTGTTTTCATTAACTTGACATTACGAGCCTTAAACACAGTTTACATTGAAAAGCACGGTGTAGTTGGCAACCGCGGACATAATTAAAATGAACAAACGGCGTTGCTGCTGCGAAAAACAAGGACATCCCTGCTTCTTATGTCGCGTGTCAAGCTATTCCTTGAATTGGATTTTACGCTTCGCACTGAAGCACAGATGAAGTCGGTGACTCCCTTTCGCTTCTCGACGCAACGCAGTCAAATGCACTCAAACGCTCTCAAACGCAAATGTCCGTAAGGCTTTCCTGTTCACACACGCAGCGGAGCGCTACAAGCCTAGCGCTGACCTCGCGCTAAGCGCGTGCTGACGAGCATCCAGCAGCTTTGTATTGCACCGTCCAGACTGTTGCTCATGGAATACGATAAGTAGATGACGACACGTGATCAGTGCTACACCAGAGCTTCGCTGCGTGTGGAAGACTGGTACGCGATAACGTTATCGAGGCCCCGTCCGCATTGCCACGGCCGTGGCATTCGCCTTCTGTACCATGCAAGAGTGCCTTAAGTGCCCCTAGGCAGTAGCAGGTCCGGCTCGCAAACGAAGGGTCGTGGGCTTTATTCCTGCCTATAATGAATGAATTTTCTATTTGAAGCAACTACATTGGCTTATAAAGTGAAATCATTTGAGACATGCGGCGACCTTTAATTCGAATTACTACTCATGTTTTAGAGCGCAGCTCTTAGGCGCCCGTTTCCGGCAGAGCGGCGTCGGTGTCGCCGTCGGCGTCGAGCGTAACCGTGCGGTGCATGATGGGTAAATTTCCCCGCTAAATCTAGCAAGGAAAAATTTCCCCACTACAAATTTAGCAGCAGAATTTTCCCCACTAAATCTAGCGGAAAATTTTCCGCTAGAGATTTAGCGGAAAAATTTTTTCGCTAAATCTAGCGGAAAATTTTCTCCACTCCCCCTCCCCTTCGAGTTCAAGTGACCCCGCCCCCGAGGTCACGTGACCCCACAGGCCGCCGGCCCCCCCCCGAGGTCGCGTGACCCCCCCGCACCCTGCCTTCCTCCTCCTCAAGAGCTGCGCTCTAATTCGGCGTTACAGGGAGTTGTAAAACGGCTTTCATTTTTTCAATCACTTTCATTCCATGCGTGACGTCACATTTCGCGTGAGCTTTGTGGGTTGTTTTTAATTCCTGCGCGAGGTCATGTGGCTTTGACGTCATGATTCTTTCGATCAATCAGGATTTTTGTGTCACTCCACCGACGCCGGCTTTTTTGTCGCGCCACCGAGGACGGCGCAACACGAGCTCTTTAACGTTATCGCGTTAAAATAGCTAATGCCGAAAACCGCGGAGAGGCACTAAAACTGTAAAGTTGGAAAAATATGTGTAGAAAAACAGCTAAAAGTGCACAAAGATTTAAAAACAGCAGTCATTCCGCATCGAGATTTCTTTTTTTTTAATAAGGCCACACTTTGATATTTATTGCATGAAATTTTATATATGATATTGACGAAACTATGTATTGTATTTAGATGAAGTAAACACCAAGGTTTCTCGAAGATAGCCTGATACAATTTTCGCTTGTTCCGAATTCTGGTCGATGTTTGGTTCATTTTTTCCACAAGTGTCCCTGCTTCAGTTGGCAGAAGCGCCAGTTGGCAAACGAAATCACCCATCTCTCTATTGAATTAGGCAAACCTTTCCTCTTATTCGACAATCCCTTATTAATTTTTGAGATAACTCGATGCTAAAAAAAAACAACGTTGCACAGGGTATGCTCATTCTCCACTTACGCTTTCATAGCTTGCGGCTCGCCATGTCCAATGACACGTTGGCATTCCTTGGATTCAATATACAACGTTTTTACGGACCGTACTGCGCGGACTATACAGGATTAAAGTAATAATATTAGTGCGGTGCGGACTATTCAAGGATTTGTTTTTCAATATGGTTAACTACGACGAGATGCCGTGAATTTGACGAAGGACGTATTCAGGTAACAATATTACCCATATGAAATAATCTTCTTTGTGTGCTAATAAGTCAGATGTCCGAACGTGTGCTGAGAAGTTAGGGTTTTTGTATTAATTGAAGAATATGCACGGGTGTAAACGTAGACAATCTAGGGAAAGTCCCTACTGTCGAGGTATCACAGTTTATATCAGGGAATGCACTTCTGCAACTGCTTGACTAGATGCGTTGTATCGTAACGTGGGTTCGGGTCGAACATAAATTGAAACGGAGTATAGATTTCAAGGTGTCACATGATATCAGGTGACATGGTAACCTGACGTTACGCAGTCTCCTAACGTCACCTGACGCACGTGGCACCATTACATCACGTGAGAGCGTGACGTCACAGAAACTATGACGTCAAGTTACACTGTGACCTTACACGTCGTCATGGTTAGTGGGCAGGGCGATTGTGTGTAGTCTGTGCACAGCATGATGTGAAGAGAATCGGCTTTTCACGCTCACCAAAAGGCCGAAGCCCGGCAAGAACACAATTTTGCGTGTTCCGCTAGCCCTTTGCCGCTTCTCGAATTCTGCAAGATTCGGAGGCTCCGGTGTCCGAATTGGTCGTCGCGGAGACGTCAATACCAGAGTCCAAAAAAAGTGGAGCTCCCTTCGGTCCCCGCAGAATTCCGGCCTACGTAAACATGAGCACGACTCTGGACGTGAGTGGAAATCCCGAAGGAGTGCTATGCCAGAAAGTGAGCTTCGGGACGAAACGATATATTAGGAAAAAAATAACTAGAGAAAAAAACCTGCCTTATTCGCTTCTTTTTTCCGCATCGCGACGGAAGCGGGTTTCAAAATAAAAATTTCAATACTGGATTTGAAAGGATAGGTGGTGTACAGTACGCGACACTGATAACGAAAGCAAGCTATCGCCTTTACTTTTTGTTTCTTTTTACATTTCTTAGTATGCTTGAAGAACAGACATTAAAATGACTATGCGGCGTGCAAGTTCTTCTGATTCGATTTCAGGGGTTGGGAGTGGCGTCAGAACGACGCCGAGCTCTGATTGGCTGTGATTGAAAGATAGTGGGTAGACCTTAAGGCAGCTTGCTTTGAAGTCTACCCACTATGCTTCAACCAGAGCCAATCAGAGCTCGGCGTTCTGACGTCACCACAACCCCAGCAAAAGAAGCAGACGAAGTTGCGCTCCGCGTAGCCTGTTTCACTCTGAGGACAGCCGCCGCCGACAACACAATCCGATGTAGCCATTCAAGCAGCTCCAAAGTTGCATCGTAACGGCGCTCATTGGCTTACGGCGTATTCCCCGTCTATGGTCGCTGATGGCAAGCGTATAAAGACGATGAGTGCCACGACAATTCACTTTTGACGCTGCTTGATTGGATATACATGGGATCTGAGCCTGGGCTCCGGTCGGAACTTAAACTCAAATAGAGGATATAGTGCGGCGGATGTTGATAATTTCGGGCTCCATTCCACACACTACGAAATCTGGTGCATCGACCTTCCCCTAAACAAACTCTGGAGAGCCCATCGCTGCAATCTACGGAGAGAGTTTGGCGAATATTTCCTATAAAAATATTTCAGGCCGACTTTATTTTCGACCATTGCAAACTGTCGTCTGCTTACAGTACCTACTCGGTTCACCAAGAGAATTATGGGGTTTTTTTGTATTTTTTTTCCTGCGTGCGCATGTCTTTTGGTGGCATTTGGGATGGGAGCTGTGGCGATACCTAGGGCTTTAGATTAGAGATCAATGTAAAGGGAGGTACATGAACTAAACAAAGAGAGGAATTGACAAAAACTACCATTTACTTTTGCCGGGAACTGTACTCCTGCGCACTTATCATCGTTCAGAAAAAAAAAATGAATATCTATGTTTGTGTATCCGTGTTCCAGAATACTTTTCTTCGTTTTTTCAGACGTATCACAGGGATATCCCTGTGCATAAAAGTCAAATGTATCAAGGCATCTCTATTTTGGTTTGGAAAGAAATTTATCTTAGTATTTGTATTCCCGATTACTTTTTGAAGTATATCTGCCAACCCTGGTGCTGGTAGATGTACTTTTATTTATGGGGGTTTGGTCATTGTAATTTGAATGAAACATTTAAACCTCTAACTATTATTCTTTTTGTCATGTGATAATAGTTCAGCTACTTTACGTTATTGTGATGAAAGAGTCCGTGTAAGCGAAATGTATTAAAAATATAATTTGCAGCCAGACGTAGCACCCTTTTACTTTAGCGATATGTTTTTCAATCTGGAAAACCAAATTACATTAGCGTGCGGGATGACAGGATGCACCGATGTTTTATATGCGACAAGTTGTTTTGTATATCAGATTGTGCTTTCAATACTCAAGTAGCGCAGCTTCTTAGTTGCTTTGGTAGCAATGAAAGCACTGTGGTTTCCCCATATGAGATTGTGCCGAAAATGGATTTCGAGATACTTATACAAGTCCACCTTTTAAAAAGTACTGTTAACGATGCTGTCATAAAATTTGATAGGATGTTTTTTGTTACTGATGACTATGTAAACAGTTTTATTTTTTGCGTTTAGCACCTTTTTTACAGTTGGGACATCGGTCAGTGATCACTTGCAGCGCCTTGTTTAGTTGCAACTGGTCATTTTGTGTTTTAATTGAGTAATAAAAAATACAGTTTTCTGCAAACAGCCAAATATAAAATCAATATTAGTCGTCAATATAAAATGACAAGAGAGGTGGTATCCGATTTCTGTGGGAATCCAGAAGAAACCCTTTGTGATTGAAGACTGTAAATTTTTACAATTTGTTTTCTCTCGGCAAGGCACTCTTTAATTTAATAAGATCGCGTCTATCTGGCTATGGCTGGTAATTGCTGAGGAGAAATCATATATGCATTTTGTAAGTTGTGGTATAGTTGACAGACCAGATTGCAAACCGAGTTGACGACTTGTTAGCACGTTATTTGCTTTTACGAATGTAGGAACAGGTTTTAGTAAAATGAGCCTATAGTTTTAGGTGAAACGAGCCTATAGTTTGAAGAGTCAGTTTTGTTTTCAGATTTATAATAGGTATTACTTCCGCAAGCGTTCAGTTGGAAGGATTTTGAGCTGTTTTGTAAGATTTAGTAAATACTACGGTGAAATACTCAGAAGAGCAGTCAACGTAACGTTTTAGAAAGATAGCTGGAATGTTATCCGGGCCAGAGCTTTTAGGGGCGAAGCTCCTTAGGGTCTAAGCCTTGTCCGTCCGTCCGTCCGTCCGTCCAGCGTCCGTGCTCATATAAAAAGAAAAAATGTTTGCGCAGTCGACAGGATTCAAACCTGTGCGAGGAGACCCCAATGGATTTCTAGTCCATCGCCTTAACCACTCGGCCACGACTGCGGGACGAGTAGGGGGCTCTGAGATGTGCTAGTAACTCCAGAGCTGGAGATGTCATGGGTGAAACGTTGCATGTAGCCGCTCAACGTCTATACAGGAGAGGGCGCTGCGGTCAAATGCGTATATAATCGCGTCAAACTTTGCATGCATTGGCTCAACGTTTATAGACGAGAGCGCGCTGCGGTCAAATGCTCAAATGCGTATATAACCACGTTCCATACCACACATTCTCTTTCTCACATGGACCGTTGACTTAAGCGGTGGAGATGCGTTCCCACGGCTTCTAGCGGATCCGCTAGAACAACCACTGGCTCTGCATTTCACCGACCATAAAGCAGTAATAATTAAGAATTAAGTCGAAACGCAACCCGGAACTCAGCACCACCTATGAGCAATAAAAAAAAAAATCATCACCATCAGCACTACCTATGAACAATAAAATCAGAATCATGAGCACCACGAGAGCTTCGCCCCAATCAACATCATTCACCACGTGGAGATGCGGTCATATTGTTTTATCGAGATTTAGTGAAAGGGATAGCGATTATAGCTATCTGGTTATAGCTATGGAAATAATGACTTATCAACTTATGATTAATGTGAATTGCTGGCGAGGACGTATCAACGCAGTTCTAAGCTTCGTAATTGCAAAAGCACTCACCTGCAAAAGAGTGTCTCTCAAAAGTCGAGTATCTTATTTTCCGGGCTGTAGTCCGCTCCCGGTGTATAGACGCCAAGGGCAAATTTGGGGTAAAAAGTTTTTATTTAGATAGTTCACACCCGGTGCACAGTCGTGCTCAGTCCACACGTGGTGCTTAGTTGCCACGGAAATCTTCTCATACACTTCACACCTAAACAAATGTCTGTTTTTTTTAGCCCACGAAGAATTGTATCATGCAAATTTTTTTATTTACATACTCTTTCATTTACAAAATCCGCCACGCCTCGTCATATTGAACGATCTTGAAAAACAACATTCCTGCATAGTCTGCACGCGTTGGTAGTCCGCACAGCTTAAAATTTCAACTTTTAAAAGTGTATAGTCCGCGGACTATAGCACGCAAAATACGGTACGTAAGACGGTGGATCAGTCATCAGTGCCGTGATTCCGGTCTCCTGCGTGCTTCATTTGGGTCTGCATTTTTTTGTTTCTTTGAATGCTCAACTGCTTGTGGTTCATTCCGTTTGTACACGTGTTGCTCCTAAAGATATCTCTGGGATTCTGCCAAGGTTGCCAGCCACACCTTTATAGGATGTTCGCCAGTAAACACCCTAGGTGTGTTATCCCCCGGACAAGCTGATTTATTCCGTTACCTAATTATGGCGATAACTCACACTGCGTTGAGCGTCCTAGAAATCTATAAATCCTCACAATGCGCGTCCGATTGCCATTAAAAACAACAAAAAAAAAAATCAATGATCGCAACACACCGAGGTCAACTACGGCGATGGGAGGAGCCAGACGGCATGTGGCCGGCAGCCGGGACGACACGTCACCAATGAAAACACGACATTACGTTGAGGTTGCAAATCCTGTTATTACAAATTGTATATACTTTTGTAGATGATAAAAGCAAAGAGAGTTGTCGAAAAATGTTAAATTTTGGCGGAGAGGGAAAATAATACTGCAATAATCTCTTGAAAAAACAAAAGAACTAGGTTGTTGTTGTTTCGTTGTTTGTTTTTTCTGCGTGAGTGATGTGTCCGGTCATCAGCTCTCTAGCGCGCGCTCGCTGGGTTGAGTCGTACTCCGGCCTGTGTGACGGCAACGAGCCGCGCGCATTTAATATATCACTCCGCGGTTCCACCGTCGGAGGGACGAGGATCCTTCGCTTGCTATCGACTGACGGTGGTTAGGTTTCGGAACATACTCCTTCCATCGCCATGGATGACCTTGGGCGTGTTGCGATCTTTGATCGCTTTATTAGAGCGCAGCTCTTAGGCGCCCGTTTACGGCATGAGCGGCGTCGCCGTCAATTCGGCGTCGGCTTCGGCGTAACCTCGCGTTGTGTTATGGGACGTTTCCCATAATGATCGTCACCCCTGACGTCACCCGTGACGTCACGAAGGTCACGAGTGACGCCACGAGTGATGTCACTCGTAATTGCGCGTTGCAATATGGGCCGTTCCCATAATGACGGCATCACGTGACGTCACGAGGGTCACGAATAACGTCACTAGTAACCGTGCGTAGCATTATGGGATGTTCCCATATTGACGTCCCACGTGACGTCACGAGGGTCACGTGGAGGGCACGTCACAACCTTCACAAGGCCTTCACGAGTGACGTCACGAGTGACGTCCCGAGGGGGAAGGGAGGAAGGGGGAGGAGGAGGATGGAGGAGGAGAAAGTGAGGAGGGGAGGAGGACAAGAGGGTACAGAAGTCCTCCTTACTATCCCCTCCTCCATCTCAAGAGCTGCAGTCTAATTCGTCATTACAAGGAGTTGTAAACGCCTTTCATTTTTTAATTGGGAAATCGGCCATGTATCGTCATGATTTAGGGATTTCTAGGACGCTTTAAGCCCGCCGAGTGAGTTATCGCCAAATTTAGGCAATCTCAGACACCTTCTACCTTTAAGGGTGTTTTTTTTTTAATCACTGAAAGCTTGAGGAGCAAGTTGCGTTGCGAGTGCCGTGTATTTTATTATCGCGCCTCAGCTAGTTATAGTACGCCATCAGCCGATGAGGACGCCCATTAAAGAATCACGAAGCCAAAATGCCTAAGATGGTGTTGACTGTGGACGGCCTAACACCAATGTAATGCTGATAAACGACAGGGTGGTCTGGTTATAGCTGTGGGCACTACTAATAGCTAGATAAAACGCGCGCACCAAATACCCATAATCTGCGCTTGGAAACAGGAAAAAAGTGACTCTCACGATGTGACGACAAAAATAGAAATCGGTTGATCAGTAAACTTTGGGTGGTAAGCGGACGCCGTTGCAGGTACCGGAACTACGTGCCCCTGCTTCAAACGTCGAAGCGCGCTCATTTTCCTTTTTTTCTGACCTCGGCGAAAATGCCGGTTTTTGTGGCTTTCCTAATGTCTTCTTCCTAAAGAAATTATTAGGTTAACAATTATGCCTTACAGTGAAAAGAGGTTAATTGAATGGGCTTTCAAAAGATACCAAAGTTGAAACAAATACTTACATTATATTAAAATAGGTATTTCGTGAAACAGTTTTTTCCCCCCAAAAAGTGGTCCCGACTGGTAAAGAGAGGATATATATCTAAAACAAATGCCATGAAAAAACTAAAATATTTCAGATGTTTTCTATTTTCACACCAAGCTCCACAAATATAGAGTACTACCTCTAAAAGGTTTCGAGCTACCAAAAATCAAGACAAGCCTCATAGGTTTTCGATACGGTATTGCGCAAAGCAGTTTCCCAATGTGGTGAAGCATCGTTCATCAGAACTGAAACATCATGGTCTGGTTTCATCAACAGGCCTACGTTTCGTCTGAAAAACTGACGAAAGATTCACGAGAATGACCACGCTTGCAAAAAGTGTGCCAGACTCGTGGAAGAGGCCATGGCTGTCGTGAACGATGGCGGGCCGTCACTTCCACACTTGACTCAAAAATCGTTGTTACGCAGAAAGAAAACACAAAAACTAAAACTGTCGTTTTCAAACTACCTTCTAAGTAGCACGGCGAGTGCGGGAGCTAAGGGGGATTTATGAAATGGACTTCCGTTACCAGTGATCGGGGGGATCGGCGATTTATGTGCGCTGTCAAAAAAGAGAGAAAAAAATGTTCTTGCTGTAAAATCGTAGAGAGGTCATAATTATTTTTCAGACACACCGCTTGGTAATATAAAAGAAAATTTCAAAGCAAAGCTGTCAATAACATTTGCTCGTTGATTTGCCACGCCCTCATACAAACCCCCAAAAAGTTCTGCGTTTGTAAATTTGCCAGAAACCAGTCTTGTCTAAATTGACCAGTTTTAATACTATACGGCATCATGCTGAACTGCACGCGATGCTGCACTCTCAAACTCTCGGAGTACAAAAATGGCGTGGCTACATGGCCTGGTATGATCGCACCAGTATTATGACGTCGCGAAAAGGAAGCAGCTTCTTTCGGTACCTTTTTCTGAAATTTCCGTACACAAAAATAAGTTTCCGCGTGAAGGTCTTTCCACAGCAACTCGCACGATAGATTCACCCCTTCCTCACGTGTATGTTACCGGGTGCACACAACCATTTTTGTCGCATCTAACATATTTTAACTGTTTTAAGCGCCCAGCATATGCCCAAATTTGGAGAGACCTCGGTTAGTACTAATGACCTGTTTTAAAGGAAAGGCGCGAATTGGTTCATAGTTTTGAACTCCTAGAAACAAGCATGAACGGCTAAAAAACGTCATGTTAGTATTACAAAATTCACGTGCACGCGCAGAAGAAGCTTGATAGGAAGGTGATACACTTCTTTCCGAAAATGATATCGGTTCATTCTAGCATAGTTTTATGCCATGAAGCTGAATATCACCTTAGTTTTTCCTTAAGATGCAACTAAACACGAGCCAACACGAAAATTCATCTCACCAGTCGTGACGTCATTAACAGTGTATTTGGCCACCAAGCCCGTGTCGGCTCGAAGGCCGCGAGTGCAATTGCAAGCTCGCCAGGTATATTCCCCCGCACTGGTAAAAGTCATGACGTCTTTTTCTGCCCTTTTCGAAAATAGCAGGAGTGTGCTTGTATAGCTGGGATAGGCGCTGAAGATGCGCCAGAGCGGAGATTCCGAAAACTCCTTTTGTGACGTAGCACTCCGTGAAGGATGCCCTTCCACGCTTCTTTTGAAAATGATTTCCTGCAGCCTCTATGCACCAAACTAAAGGACAAAATCAATATTCGAGGTCCTTTAGGTCAAATGAAGATGATTTAAGTGCGCCTTCTCAAATACAATACCGTTTCAGCTTCCCGTTTATGCACATCGGCGCATTAGAAATTCAGTAGAGCGATGTTGTTGCGACAACATAGCCTCCCGTAGTTCGCTTGGTGCTACGGACTGGAGCGAATTATGGGAAGAAAAGAAAAGCCTTTCGATCAAGATGTGAGAAATTCATTTTGACAACAAGCGCAGCGTTGGACGATCTCTGTTTCTCAGTGAATAGCCTATTGGTGAGAATGTTATGTAGTGTAATCGTTATAAGCAAAATCTATACTACGGATGATGCATCCTTCCCAGAAACAGCAATACTCAAGTTACTAACAACAAACTATTCTGCGCTGTTGACAAAAAACAAAATACGTATCTTTCTCTCGTCTTAGTGGGATGAGGATAGACTCTCCTGTTTCTTTTATTTTTCAGTTTCATCCGAAGTACATTTTTAATTCACGTACTTACTGTTCATTTTACGCGCATAAGCGTTTATTCTACTTTTGGCGAACAAAGTTCTTAGCGGTTTCAATCTACCGGAATGACCTCACATCTCTGCATCCTGACGGACTTCCTAGACACAGCGTCGTAGTTACGACTGAAAGAAAGCCCGCCCTGCAGCCTGAGAGTGCGCGAGCGGTCAAGACTCGACTTCCCGTGCTACTCCGCTCGTGCACTGGCTTCGGCGGTGCCTTCTTTAACGCTGTGTTACGTGGAATTCCCTCGGTAGATTTGGAACGATCTATAAGCGCTACGTGCTTGTGCCTTTGTTTTGTGTCTTAGTAAGCGTACTTGCACGATATCAACTAAGCATTTCTCCAAGGCCGCTCAACTCCAACGTTGTTTTCACAGCCCGGTAGCCCCAAATTGCTACGAGAGGAGCGCGTGGCTTCGCCTTTCCTTTGATTCGCAAGCGCTGTAGGGTAAAGGAGACGCAGAACGAAGATGCGTGCCCGCGCAAGTAACTTTGGCAGGACTGAAGCACTACGAAAGCTAGGCCAGCTTTCCCTAGCGGAAAAGCAATTTGTATGAGAAATTTCTTGTGTCAATAAACACATATGAATCATACAAGATGTGTAAGAACATATGAGGACCATATTAAAAAAAACTTCTAATAAACTTCTCACAAGTTTCTTATATCGTTGTTATATATCTTGTATGATTCATATGTGTTTATTGGACAAAGAAATTTCTCATACAAATGAGATTTGTCAATAGGGTTAAATATCATGCATATTCATCTCATTCCGTTCTTTGGTGTTCTACGCGACTAACACCGCAATTTCACTGGCCGTAATACGATAATAGAATATTCAGACCCCCCTCTCCCCCCTCCCCTCCGCTCCTTCCCACGTTTACCGTTTCTTTAATATTTGTTTTATGTGACTATGTATTCGCTCGACGCCATATTTGAGGGTGATGTTTAGAGCGCTTATTCGGAGTGTGCTCACATTAATAGGCTGGTAACACCGGCAATCTTGAAAGGGTGGAATGCACGTTGCCAAAGAACTATGGAAGCTCGCCGTCAGCACGCGCTCATCCGTTGCGCAGACAGCTATGGCCGACAGTGAAAAAACCCTGCTGGCGGCGCGCGTGATCGAATGCGTTGCTGTGGTCGGCCTTCCCCGATTGGCCGAGTGCTGACTGTGACGTCAGAAACAGATTTCTGATCGACAGGAATAAGAATAACCTAAGAATTTATTTTTGACGGTTGTGGCAGTGTTGGTTTCTGAGCGCAATGATTTCAAGCTTCCACCATGCTCATTACAAACACCATCGAACTTGCTCGCAAGGTAATGACGTTACGAGAGGAAACCGTAGGAGGGCGCCACCAAGACATCTCGACGATTATAGTCAAACCATATTGCATGAGCTAGAACAGAAATGGCAAACATATGTTGGCGTGAAAATTTCCATGCTATACACTTTAATGAATAAATCTTTCTCGTATTCATCAAGTGCGGCTCTTCGGGTCAGCCGCGGAGGTCTCTGCACGATCATGGCGACTTCGTGAATCTTATTTCTTTATTTATTTATTTTGCTTAGTAGAAGTGGGCTGTTGAGGGCATCAGCGCGAAACATCACGTTCCCCAGTTGATCCGGCGATGGAATCACTGAAGCGGAAGACAGTAATAAAAGTGCGGGCCTGCGCGATGGGAAGTATTGATTTATCCTCAAGGCAATCTTACCTTCCTAGCGCTTTTCCCGCGAGGAACGTCATGCCGACAAAAAAAAAAAAGAAAAAGGGGGCGATATCAAACTTCGTTGTCCCAAAAGAGAAAGAAAATGCGAGCCTCTACGACCCCACAGAACTCACAAACCTTCGGTAGCCTAGATGTAGAAGTAACTTATCGGATGACGTTCCAGACTGTAGAATCAATCAATCGATCAATCAATCAATACATACATACATAAATCAATACATCAATCGATGAACAATTCAATCAATCAATTAATACACCAATCAATAAATAAACAATCCAATTTTTTCTGCCAATTTATTAATCAATTAATCAATGTCATTATACATATATAAATCAATTGACACAAATGCATGCGTTCTGGTTCCTACGGACACAGATTTGAATAAATATAAATCGTTGTGAGTAAACTGCGTGTAAAACGTATGTGTGATTCCCAAAACCGTTGACAGGTCACGAAAAATCTGTGCTAACAGGGATGCGAAAGTTCATGAAAGCAAAAGTCGGCAAGCCTGTTGCGTTGTGGATTGACTTTTAGGGAAAAGCTATCCTTCCGAATAAGCTATTGGTCATGTTAAGTACCCAGTATCCAGCCTAAATATGGCTAATGTTATTGTAAATTAGTGAGTTGAAATAAGATCATACAAAAATGAAGGGGTGGGCGACAGTCTTCTTTAATTATTTATTTATTTTTAATTTTCTAAATGATGTACGAAACATTAAGTTTGCATTTTACGCATTTTGCACACGCATACTAGCGCAATATAAAAAAAAGATAAAAGTCCAAGTTTTTTCGCAAAAACAATATTATTAAAAGCGCGAAACAAATAATCTCGTGCGCATCACTACTGGGCCACGCACAAACTGCTTTCTCGTTGTACAATCTAAAAAAAAGATAGAGCGGTCTATCTATTTTGGTTTCATCTTTACACAGATTTCTGACGCAGCCATGAAAATTGCGGATGTGAGTTAGTGGTGGGATTACCCTAAAGTTACAATAGCCGAGTCTGACTCATAGATTTAACGCAAGCAGTGCGTCATCGCTGGGTTTAGCTGAACCGCAGTCAACGGTTATTGCGGAATTTCAGGGTGGTAATAAAGGCCCATCACTGGAAAAACGGAAATCGCCGAGCTCTAACAATATCCGGCGCACAGCACGCACCGTCTGCATTGTCAACTCCTGTGCGTGTATAAAAAGCTGGAAAGCAAATCCGTTCCGGAGATTCCCGAGATCCCGGGTTCAATCTCCAAGCCGGCCCGTCCCAATCTGGATGTGGATCCTACCGGCGTGCGGTCGTGTAAAGACCCCCGGGCTGCAATGGTACTGCACTGGCTGAATTATTCGTCGTGTTCCTTTTTTTTAAATTTTGCTGCGACAGCTTTTGTCGGCCATAGGTTAAAATAAAATTGAAATTCCTCCCACCACTTCCTACTTCAGCAGAGTGAAAGCTGGTGAGGAAGTCGCCTCCTCCCCAGCGTTTGGTGTGCCAAAGTGAAAGGAGTTGAGAGGAGCTTACACTTTAGCCTTAACCTTCCACCGACTGTAGCGCATAGAGAGGTAAAAATAATGGTCGTCATGGAGGTTATAAACATAAATGATGCAATTTGAACAGTATATATCAATATTTAGAAAGAAAAAGAGCTTCGAAGAGTTTAACTGGGCTTAACTTAAAATTCGTGCATGGCAGAAGGTTGACGTCGGCTTAGCGTCGGTCAGCTCCGGTCGGCATCTCTCGGCATGTGGGTAGAAGGTGCGCGTGCTCGGGAAGAAACCCCGTTAAATTCAGAGTCAGAGCCGTGGTCACAAAGGCAGTGATGCGTAAAGAGAAAACGTGGACGCTTCCTGGCGTTTTGTTCGAGTTAAAATTTGGGTTTTGGCATCCAGCGGTTAAAATAATGGCTCGTTCAAGATGATCTCCGTGGGACTTTAACCTTAAAGAGAAGCTGGCCAGGTATATAGGCCTGCCTAAGTTGTTACTCAAACAAAATCTATCACGGCCCTGCTACCCGATAGATAAACCTCAGGTAAAAATCTACTATTTATTTTTGCAGGAAAACCGTCAGTCGCCAAATAATTGTTATAGTTTGCGGTATCTTCTTTAAATGGTCACCTGTTGTAACGACATAATGCACAAAGTTTCACTGAAATTGCGGGCATTTATATCACACATTTTAAAGAAATATTATGCATACATATGAAACGTAATCATTATGAATATTTTTGACTATGCAAAGGCAACTCTATCAAACTCCCGCATTGGCCATGATGTCACCGTGGACCACATGGTTTGAATGGATTTGATCGACTCCTTGCTTGTTTTTTTTTTTTCACCAAATATGTACATTTTCCGTTGAAAAGGTTATTCTTCTAAGGTTTTTGAAGATCATCTGTATAAACGGGTCCTTTTACCGTTGTAACGTACAGCGTGAGCCAGACCCTTCGCCCTGACTAATCTAGAATTCAAAGCAATTTTCGGAACTACCTCAATAATAAATCATCTATATAAGAGTCAGCCTTCGTATTCTCGTGGCTATGGTAAGCTGAAAGTAGCCAAGTACGTTAGTGGCGGTCTGCTGGTCTATGCAGATAATCTCTGCAGGAAATAATGATAGAGCTTTCAGCTTCGTGGGGACAGCGACGTATGTATTAGCGCCGAGATGTTTCGGTGACGCCATCATACGGTTTTTATCTGTGACGTGACGACCAGGACTATGCCTCGCCGCGATGCCACGAGTTGTGTGCTTGGCTACGTACCGCATTTACTCAAGTAATAGCCGCACTGTTTACGAAGAAAACCTGAGGGTTCGCTTTTTTTACGGAATATGCCGATCGCCAGTCACTGCGATCGACAGCATGATTCCAGCTGTTAACAGGACAGAGATAACGTCTTCGTGCAGAAATGTTATCTGTAAAGATTGCATTTGTATTGAAGATCGTGTTCTCGATCTGGTTATTCGCTATGTTATTTATGCGCAGCGCAATGATTGGCCGTATAAGTGTTCCGTGGGAAAGCAGACACAAGGGCCTTGTTGATAAATAGTGTGGCTATTACTCGAGTAAATACGGTATCATCAGTTGCGACCTCAAGTTCAATGGTGTTTAAAATTCACAGTGCAAGTAGGCGCCATCGCTTTCTTAAAGCAACATCGTCGAAGTTGACAGTTGAGCATGCCTCGAAACAACGCCCTAAATAATGGCGTTCAGTGAATATCCCGTCTCTACACCATTGACTCCGTAAGTGTGACGTCATGGGTCCAAACAAACCGTTGCTAGGGTCGTTGTTATGGACGAATACATGTGGCTCGGTTTTGCTACGAAACCCGACCATTCAAAAATCAGGAGTAGGATTTAAACTTCTAAAAATCACAGATATAGAAAGCTTGAATGTCATATGTTTCGACGAAGTGTGCTGGTAATCGCTCGTTTCTGAAATATTTACGACTGCAACTTCCGGTCCTCAGATGCCTGCAGCAGACGACGCATGCAAGAAGTATGCCGTCTGCCGCACGCCGGCCGGCCAAGTGGGGCCGTCGTGCGCATCGTTGAATAAAGACGATATTCTGACATCGCATTTGTCAATATAATGAGTTTCATGCACTCATAAGATTTCATAGTGGGGTGCGACGCAAAATATGGTTTATCGAGGAAGTCCGGGCGTCGATCGAGATGATAGTCTGCTAAAAGATCGCATTGCACCCGCAGAAAAGCACTTCAGGCGAACGGTTGAGATCCCAAATTTTGTTTGCGGACTCGCGCTATGCGAGAAGTGCTTCGTATACCTGGTTGTAACCATCGCGTGGAGAAGATTCTTGCAGTTTCTTCAGATTTCCGCAAGACCCCAAAGCGCGAAAGAACTGGATAAAAGACATGCAGGTGAGTTTATTACAGACTTGTACTCGCATCGTGGGTTCGATGAAGATCTTCACCAAAAGAGCACATCCACGGAATTTGATGTATACCAAGGGGAAAAAAGCAAAATACTGCGAAATCGCGATAGACATGCCATTCTTTAATAACCTGACCACCACAATAATAAAATAACTAACAAACGACTTACCTCGACGGCGTACGATTTGTTTCTATGCGTGGCCTGCACTAACGCCGGTAATGCACTTCAGGTCGTCGTCGTAACTGATCTGCGTGACGTGGTTTGATTTTACTGCATTTTCACCCTCGTAACTAAGCTGGGTTGTTCTGCAGGAAAAAAACGCACATTGCGGAGGCCTCTACGGCCACGGCAATCCACTTGTTTTTGTCGCTTGTTTACCGACGCATTTCAATGAAGACGCCCGCTGCAACAGAGGCCAGCAAATCTATCGTGTCGTCTGCTACCAAAGCAAAGCGGAGAGTGTAAGACTTCAGAAATGGCTTTCACCGGGCAGTAATATGACACTGAGACGACAACAACATCTTCATAATTAGATATCAAGAAGTTAGGGTTGCTTTACAAAAAATTATTTGCCTACTTGTAAGCAAAAAATCTAGCCTCATGTGGAGCCTCCATGCATTAGTCCATAGCAACGTCCCTAGCAACGGTTCGTTTGGACCCAAACGCCATGTTGTGACGTCATCACTTACGGGGTCAATTACGAGATTTAGAGCCCTGAGCCGAACGTGCGATCTCCCTCATGACCATGCACGCGCATGCTCGTCGCTCCGAAAGCGAGCAAATCACACGCCATACGCACGAACACTGATTATGGAACTCGGCCAGGAGCCTTCTTCTTGGAAAGGTGTACACTTTTTCTGCGTGGGCGCCGCCATCTTCAATTCTGGAACTTCCGGTATGCGTGAAAACATCGCTTTCCTCTCGCCTCACCAGTTAGAACATGTTAACGTTTTAATTGCAACCGTCATTCCTTCTTGTTAGGCCCTTTCCATATTTTTCTTTCTTTTTTCTAGGTTGAAATCTCTTGCTTTTTGTTCGGAACGCATACCGGATATGGGGACAACGTGGCTGGGTACGAGGCTAAACGAAAAATGTGTATATGTAGCTGGCGGCCATAGCTTAGTGCGCATCTCCTCCGCGCATGCAGACAGGCGCGCTTCTACGGTGATTTTGCGACGTGCATTCCACACCATCAAGGGTGCCTATCTTTCGGAACCCATAAGTGTGAGCTCGTTCGGAGCGTGCCCACTGAACAGTGCACTCAATATATGGCGTCCAATGAATACCCCCTATGGGGCTCCAAGTGGGGCTCATTGGCTATCATAAATGTCTCTTTGCTTAGATTATTAAAGTTTAATTCTGCTTATGGGAAGGAGAACGAACGAGCTTGGAGGCATAATCCTTATAGTTCTTTTTTGTGCTTCTGTTCATCTTTCCCTTTCTTTTTGTGAATTTTACTGATAGTTGAATTACAGTATTTTTTTAACACCTCATTTCATCGCATATTTTTTTTCTCGTATATTTTCATTCATACCGCCAATTCCCGAAGTTTCCTTCCATTTCGTTTAATGTTTCATTTTCACACTTCAAATTACGTCCTTGCCTATTTTGTCTCCATAAAACCTCCAGTTGCTATGCTTCATTTCACTTCAAAGAGGCAGTGAAACAACATTGATGTTGAAAAAGAATATTGCAGGTTTTATATTTTAAACTGTTTAACTTCTCAAAAGTGAAAGAAACGCGCCACCTTCCCCGGAAAGAAAAATGAAATTATTTTGTGTAATGAAAAAGCAAAAAGTGCTATATTGCGTTTTGTAACTACGTGTTGCAACATGGGAACCACGGTGTCACAAGGTGGACACAAGTGTCCGTAGCGCCATCAACCAGAAGTGAACAAAACCATTTCCTCTCCGCTCCCCATCGTCCCTGTAACAGCGTTGTTGTTGTTTTTTCTTTCTTCATGTCGACCGCCGAATGCGGCCTTCGGTGATGCTAGGTGTAGGTAACACTGGCTTATTGCGTTGATCTATTGTAGCTGAACCGTCCATTAAAAAGTCGACAATCGCGGAGGGAGCGCTGGGGGCCCGAGAAACCAACCGACAACCCTGGTTGTACACCCGGTGACGTCTGTGCGGACGTCACTCCAATAACGGGGAAATAATTAACGGGTATCCCAAACTTCGGTAGTTTTTTTTTTTCTAAAGTAAGCCTAGCGCAAGACAGGAAAAAAAAACGTTTTTCGGTTTTTCAGTTTATAGCTGACAGACAAATTCCAGCTATTAACTGACAAAGAGTCCAAAAATCGTTGCACCGCCCCTTTAAGATGGACCGCAACAGAGGCTGCGAGCCATCCCAGATAATCAACTGTTATGAATGTATCAGGAAACTACGTGAACCTCGCGTCGCAGCGCCCTTCTTGAAGGGGACGTGACAACCACAGGCGGCATTGGAGCGGCTTCGACGGCCCGTTGCATCCTTTGCGATCCATCATAAGGTGAACAGGAGTATGGACCTTTCCAGCGGCAGTCTCCAACGAACGATTTACAGCGTGCGTCTCTGGTTTTGAGAGGGTTCGTCAGTGTTGCCCGATTGCACTGGGCTGTGAGTTTTCTCGTCAGTGGCCTATGGCAGCCTGCGTAGGCGAAATTGCCGACGCTGGTGGCGGCTAAATAATGCGTTTTATTGTGTTATTTTGTGTTTCATGGCGAATAGTGTTTATCTGGGTTTTTTAGAAAGCGTTGCACTATTTTTGGGAGCAAAATAAAATAAATACTATTTTTTGTGAGTCCGTGCGCGACACAACAAATGCAACTGGAATGTTTGTTTCATTTTGTGTTGATTTTTTTACGACACCATACACTCATTCGTGTCAATCTGCAAACGTCTTAACTGTCTAAATTATTTGACCACACAAGACAGCCGAAATGCATGGGTACTCCCCGCTCGCAACGTGAAATTCAACGAGTCTCTTCAATCGAACAACATAATATTGTACGTACCCAACGGTGCCGCGTCATACGAACAGGATTTATTTGAGAAAGATATAAAATAACACAGCATATTCCATATAGAGTATCCACGAGTCACTTCACGACGACCGTAAGGAATCCGGCTTGTCTTTGGGCACGTTTTGAAGACAACTGCTTTTTTGCACAAAACCAAAGCAAATGCTCGAACGTGTCTATTCCGTCCTCATACCCCCAGGACCCAATCGGCTATATTTAGCGAAGACCGGGAACATACCAGGGAAGAATTTTCGGAGATTATCTAAACGTAAATAATTCTCGAAGGACGTCGAACAACCCGTGTCGCGGGCTGTTTGTAGGTTCACTCTCTTCGTTTGTTTCCTGCGAAGGCCCAGCCGGCTACAAGCCCTGGTATTTCCTGGTTCTCACAGTGGAAGATAACACAGAAAGGGTAAGCATTCTGAACGGGCAAATGAAGTAAAAAGTTCAAGAAAACCCGGCAAACTCCGAATGCACGATGCCTATGAGGAGTCGCGATGACCGAGTTTCTCCAGCTCAGGTGGGTGGGGACCTTTTCTGACTGATAGGAATCGGACGAGTTGCAAAATGGCGGCGGCGAGATATCTTCTTTTGTAAAGGTCTATATCTAGTGCTTTGCGTGGTCTACTTCTGCTAGTCCTTTTTTTTATAGCGCTATTCGTGTCATTGGCGTTTCTAGCCGTGTTGGCGGTAACGCGTTACAAGTAGCGGCGTTACCGGTAACAAGTTACTTTTTTTCGCTAACGTAGTAACGCACTCGTTACTTTCTTAAATCAGTAACGGGTAACGTACTTACGTTATTTATTTCGAGTAACGCGTAGCGTAGTTAGTTACTAGTTAATCCTTCCCAAGACCTGAAAAAATGTATTTTATTGGTGTTTTTATACTTCGTTATTCATCAAGTCCATAGCAGCCGACGCTACGAGCTCGTGGGACCAATGAGACGCTTGATCACGCGATCGATGCCTTCAGTGACGCGAAGTGTCACGTAGCGCTTTCTACAAAAAGCCTTCGGCTTAGGGGAATGAATGCATTGAGGAAGTTTTTGCATAGTGTTGCAGTCGCCTCCGCGTCTGATAACGCCAGCAGCTTTATGCTGCTTTTTTCAAGAAAAAAGGTGGCTCTCAAAGGCCATTTCTTTTTGTTTAGGAATAAGAGGATTAGATCGGGGGAGTTCGGTCATTCCAGGAGTGGGAATTGGTCCAGTGTCTCCAATAAGAAGAGTCGAAAGGAATGGAATGGTCGGAAACTGTTTTTCCCCGGAGTGGAATTGGAAAGGAATGAGGGGTGCCCATTCCGCCGGAACACTGCTTGGGTCACATTGTGCCAGTAAGTTTGTATAAAGTGAGGACACCTACCCAACTTGTCTGCACAGCCCCTTTAACATCCAGCCTTACAGCACGGATCTCTACGGTTGCCTCCCCTCGAAAATAACAAAGCCCCCCCCCCTCTCTCCCCCCCCCCCTGACTCCTTAGTACAATGTTATAAGTATGCCCATTCACCCAACTATTCGTTTTAGTACAGTGATCGCCCTTAAGTGCGCAGGCCGTGCGTTTTAATGAACGTTTTCTCAACAAATATAATCGAACAAAGAGCAAGAAACAAAAGTTGCCCATGCGTTTACCTTTTTGAGGTTTAAAAATTGTATATTGGTAGCGTTTACCTTTTGAGGTTTACAAATTCTATACTGGTAGCGTTTACCTTTTTGGGGTTTAAAAAAATGTATATGGGTAAAATGGATAGGTGGGCTAGTTGGTACTTGTTTAACTTGTAAAGCCCCTAAAACACGAGGACAGGAGGAAGACAAGACAGGACAAAGCGCTTGCTCCTGTCTCGTCTTCTTCGTGTCTTCGTTTTTAGGCGCTCTACAAGCTAAACTTGTATATTGGTGGTTGCTGTTAGAAACCAAATGACGGGCAGATGCTGACATTTATTGCTAAGTTATTCTGACAAAGCGACAGTGAGTGCTTTTGTTCAACTCGAAGGCAGGCTGCACATTGCTTAAGTGAAAATGAACGACATAAATTGTTAGATTTGGAAACGGAAAAGGAAACTCGCGCGGACAGCCGATTCACTTTCCGACTTTTTCGGCCGCTCAACATGTTTGATTTTTTGCTGCTTTCTTGCCCAAATTCATGCGGACGCTGTCAAGACGAATTTAATTTTGTTTTGTTCGAGACCTAATAAAAATGTTAGGTACTGGCATGACACAATTCTGGTTTATTGCTTCGGATTCATATTGTGGCACACCGTTGTCACTTGTTTTGCTCTTAAAACAGGAGCAAACACCGGTTCTTCTCTACTGTCTTGATCGGCACCGTTTTGCTTCTCGGAGACTTTCTCTCTTTTTTTTAATCTGAGCTTTCTCAAATCTTTTCTTTTTTTAAGCATGAAATGATTTTTTAGCACCCCCCCCCCCTTCATATCTTGCCCGCCCGTCTGTCAGTTTCACGTGACATACAGACGAATTCACTTACCCCGCTAAACATAGCGGAAATTTCACTGTCATGTAACGTGACGTCACGTGGCGTCACGCCACGCCATGCGATCACGTCACGAAACCTACTAACCAATTTTTTTCCCTCTAAATTTAGCAAAAAACATAGACGTCACATAATTGACACATACACCAATTCAGTTTCTCTGCTTAATTAGGAGGGAAAATTGATGGCACGTCATCTAACATCACCTGAACTACACTCTGAGAAATGCCTGCGTGTCTACTTACCCGCAGAACGCTCAAAGATCCAGTCATTACGATCTAGGAAATCAGTTCAGCGAATGAGATGGCCTAATAATGCCTAATAATTAGGCCTAATGATGAAGTCTGCGCTGTGGCATTACGCAATGCAAAGCGTCATGCTTGCATTGCGTAATGCCACAGCGCCGACTTCATTTTGAGGTCTAAACAGATGCTTCGCCTTATCATTCGCTGAAATGATTCCCTAGATCGCAATGATTGACTCTTTGAGTGTTTTCAGTATGTACAACAAGCCCAAACCCAAGTTTTAATATCAGAATTAGCTCACGCCGGTACAGTGGCTCTGCAGCGCGAGGTTTTGCTCCAAGTGTGTCGAGCTGCGGTATGCTAAGACCTTCAGTCACAGACCCTCTCCTAACAAAAAGAAAAACAAATTCTTGCTAAATATGTTGTTAAATAGGGTATATTTGTAGATGGTACGTACGCATAGGAGCTTTTTACATGTCCCTTCTTTTCATTCATTCCAAGATTTACTATGTCATGGTGAAATTGATATGTGATAGGGCGTAGCGACTGCTACCAGGCAGTGGCTACAGCGACTGCCACCAGTGCCGAGGTATCACATAAAGACTGCAGGAAGAGCTAATTGCAATAATGTAGCGCGTATGTTTATACAGCCTGACCTTAGTCAGCCCCAATGGGTGTCTGGTGTCTGTCTCAACGTGCACCTCGCAGTAGTGATACACGACCGCACACCGGTACGATGCTCATCCAGATCGAGACAGGCAGGGGTGGAGATTGAACCCAGGATCACTGGGTTCTGCAGCGCGAGCTTTCGCTCCAGGTGCTCCGAGCAGGTGTGCGCTCGCACACCAGTCACCTATCCCTCTGGAAAATCTCTCCTCCCAAATGCGCATACCCCCTCCCCCCCAATCCACAAACACACACACAGAAAAAAAAAACACAAAGAAATCGTTCTGTGGATTACATTTTTTTTCTGATAGGGATGTGTGTGACGTCAATGATCGGCTGGACAAGCGGGACTCGATCCCCGACTCCATCATTCACACGAACGGCGGGGAGCCGCGAGGAATGTCAGTCTTATCAAACGCATTCCGCTTTCGCATTCTTGACAACAGCTAGGGCTCGGTGCGCGCTAACAAGAGTAAAAAAAAAATTAAAACGTACAGGAAACGGCGATATGCAACATGGCATAAGTGCTTTTAGATACAGAAAACGACAAACTGCTTCCTGCTGAAAAACAACAACAACAACAACAACAACAACAAGAACAAGACAGATGCTTTTTGAATTGGTGGATGCGGTATAAGGAACCTGGAATCCAATACCAGTTTAGTGGGGACTGGCTGAGGACGGCATTGGTGAATATCGAAGACTCCTCGGGTGCCCCGGAGTCAAGCGGACGTCAAGCGCCACAGTGCAAGCCACATGTTTAGGCTGGTTCACACAGCCCCGTTTTATTACGTTACGTTAGCTTACTAAAGCTGGCGTACAAATCATCAGGACATGTGTGACTGATATTAAAGGTGCAATGAAAGGTCAAAATTATAACTCTTTTAACGAAACGATTGGAAGCGATGCTTGGACATTAACAACAAAATTCGAAGCTTGGGAACTCAGTATTTGTGATGTAAAAAAATAATTTCCCAAATACAAATTTGCCGTTCCCGCGCGGTCGGCGCCAGTGCATTGACGTCAAAGATTGAGTCGTCCTGCAACTCGAGTTTCTTTCACGCCTCCGAACCATCCCGACCCGAAGTGTCGTGTTCGTCCGCGTCCCGCGATCACGCTCCTCTTCGTGCCTGCCGCCTATCGCTGTGAGCAGACGACGCTTCACTTTTGAGCTTGGAGTTCTTTTAGGGCCCTCTCAGCGGTTTCAAAAATGTGAAACGGTGTGAGGTCGAAGAGGACGCGCAGTGAACTTTTTGAGCGACATAAGCGGCCGCGTCACGCCGGTTCAGCTTGAAAGGCTGCCCCGGCGGAGTCACAACCGAGGTCAGTGGCGTGGCCAGACATTTTTTCCCGGGGGGGGGGGGGGGTGGTGGCGAGGTGGCTGGGTTGTCCATGACTTCGGGTTCAGACAGGAGGAGGGGGTCAAAATGGACGTGTACTTTATTTGCGACTCCAACTGACTATAGGTGGCGCCACTCATTCTCCAAACGGCGGGTTTAGTGAGGGTCAGAGATGCGGGCCACTGTTGAGCCTGTC
The DNA here is from genome assembly GCA_037355805.1 of Ixodes ricinus. NCBI lineage: Eukaryota > Metazoa > Arthropoda > Arachnida > Ixodida > Ixodidae > Ixodes > Ixodes ricinus. Next base: position 30,739 of record JAZHYW010006735.1, read on the forward strand.
TAGTATGCTGGCTTCACTGAGCGACATAAATTATTTCTGGTGATACGAGGAAGCTAGGGTGCTACGAGCGCAGGTCACCTCTTTAACCTGAAAACAAGAACGGTGTTTAGCATATTATGTGCGGAAGGATGCGCGTTTTAATTCTAGAGCGAAACCGAAACTTACCTCTATTTTGGATTTAATTTCTTGATATGGGTCTTAATTTCGGACTCTTTCATGACTCAAGATGTGTCTCAGATCGTAATTATTTGCGTAGAAAAGTTGTTCGCGGAAACTTTATTTTGTGACATACATGTTCGATCCAGGCTGATATTTGTAGTTGTTGAAAAAATCAGTGCTGATATTTGTGCGTTCTCGCTGCCTTTTTCTCGCTCAGATAATTGCCATGGCAAATAATGAACTGCGGGCCTTTTAATGGGTGTTGGGTATTTAGATGATTAATTGGTTTAACATTATTCCCAGCACAAGAATAAGAAGAATAATTCTAATTTTTACAATATGTCCACGAAACGCATAAATTAATAAACGCTGCTCTCACTGCAACAACCCAAAGACGGAATCCAAGTCAGACAGCTGAAGTGTGTGTCTGTGTTTCTTATAGCACCGCGTGACACATAGGACTTTATATTACATCCAGTGTTTGACTGTTTGTCTATCTTGATAACGGTGTCAGAGTTTTTCATATGCTAAAAGAAAGCAAAATTATACCTTTCTGGAAAGACTATTATGGTTATATGGCGTATCCTCGTGATCTTGGCGTTAATTGGAGACATACTATGCCGGGATTTGTATTAATAATAATAATATTAAAATTAACATATTTGAATGAGTAATTTTTAAGCTCTAATATAATTTGTTGCTTATGACCTAATTTCAAACGCGCGAAGAAATATGACAATGAAAAGTGTGCTAATTATCATCACTGGTGCCGATTGCAGAATATTTAATTACCAATAAAATAAAAATAGTCTAAAATCAATGAAAACATTCTAGGTAATGGGAGAAATCAATGTAAAATTACATTAATTGTGGGTAAAGTATATTGTGCTATCAAAGTCGCGCCTTCTGACAGTCGGCGAAACGCCCAAAATCACCGCCAATATACTACCAGGCCAAATGCCCAAAAATAAAAAAATAAAACTTTTTTTTAATTATTAGTTTTTTTGTACCAGTTATTTACTTTTTGTATTTGCTCGCCGTCGTTTTGCCAATCTCAGCCTTTCCAGTTCGAAGGAACACCTACCTGCTTGCACGTCTTCTCACAGCAGCACGTTTCGTTGGCGTTGGAAGCCGGTGAAACAGTAGTGAGTTTTAATATTTTGTATACGAGCGAACTCAAGCCCTGTGTGCTTGCGTTAGCTTTGCGTGTTCCACACTGCGCGTGCGCGGAGCCCAAAATTGCTGTCTTGGATGGCACATGGCGATGAGGCGCACGCACAACGTGGGGCACTCAACTCTAACGCAACCGCAAACCGCTTGCGTTTGCTTCTATGCGCAATACTAAAACTCTCCAGTAAGGTACAATCCCATACCGGCTGCAGCACTACGTTGGGACAACGAAGAGTGTTGTTTGCATTCGAAAACGACATTTCGCGAGCCATGATCGCGAGCAGTTCCGCCATGCCCGCTGAGCAGGAGAATCGGGGGACCCTCACTAGAGCGCTTCCCGTTTCCCGCCGCGGGAGGGCGAGCGATCGAAGCTGGAGACGCGAATAGGGTCGGTTGGATTTCGGGGCGGGGAAGGGGGGAGGGCTGAAGCCCCATAAGTGACCCCCCACCCCCGTAGCTACGCCCCTGACCAAGGTACATAGACACAACACCTGGTTGTTTTGACAGTTTGAGGATTTCCTTTTCGAAGTCTGAGAGGTCGTCGGGCACCTGAAAAGGAAACGTCGTCCGACTTTCCGACTCACCAACCATCCTCTGTGCGGAGCGTCGCCAGCACAGTCATGTTTTCCGAGAGAGGATAAAAAGCCAGGAGACGATATAACTCCGCATTCCGAATTTCGGTATTTCAAAATGAAAGGCCGTAATACGTTCCCAATTGTGCTAAAAAAATGTTTTTATGAATGTCGTTATTAAATATTATAGAAATGTCGCTAGCGAAGCTTATGAATTCCATAATCTTTCACGCCACAATTAAAAATAAGCGAGGAGGTGAAACGAGAAAGAAGAACGCCCCCCCCTCCCCCCTCCAAAAAAAAAAAGGCGCGTACATGAGTGAAATAAAATTATTTCGCGTTGTGGTATTTTTTGTGTGTCTATGACTACAACTTCCATCGCTTTAGACAACAACAAAGTATACGACCTTTGGGCTGCCAATGCTCCTTTAAGCGTGGCTAAGAAATTGGGTTGTGGGGATATTTATACAGCGTGTAGTTGGTCAGCCATTTGAAGTTGCGACGGGTCACTCGCTGTAGATGAGCAATTTAGCCAGTGCGGTACAACCGCTAGCCTGGGGTCTTTAACGTGCACCACGCAGTAGTGATAGACGACCGCGCGCGGTACGATGCTCATCAGATCGAAACTGGCAGGGGTGGGGCTCGAACCCAGGATCCCTGAGTTCTGCAGCGCGAGCTTTCGCTCCACGCGCGTCGAGCTGGGTGTGCGCTTTAGCCCACTCGGCCACCGATATTTTTTTCTTTATTGTCTCGGCCACCGATCTTTCTAAGCGTGGCTACCAGTTCAGTGAGATAGCGTGGCACATGACATTCTAGACACGAATGCTTGAAAGACTTATAGACGTTTTCTTTTTCCTCTCGTTCTCAGTCACGTGGGTTTCGTATCTGGTATGCTGCACGAAAAAGTAATAAAACATTTCAATATGGAACATGCGTGAAAATATAGGTTAGGTAAAACAAGATGTGTGACAATCACCCCTTTTTTTCTTCTTGTACACCTTCCAGCGGCGTGGAGGGATCAAAATCATGTTTTACCACATGCCAGAAGTGTCGACATTCAAGATGGCTGCGCCCTTGTGGAAGAGGTGTATACATAACGAGAGCAAACGTAAAAAAGCGGTGCTGTGTGAGTCAGTGTTTTAGGCGATCCTAATGCCACCTTGGGTATCCCGCTGACAAAAATCTGTAAAGTTGCCGAGACCCCTTTAGGAGCTCTGAAGATCACAGGCAAGAGCTTTGCACTTGTGACGGGGCCTCGAGCCGTTACTTTCTGCTTGGGTTACGCACGAACCTGCAGGTTTCGTAATCCACAGCGTATAATTTACGAAAAGTCCCTTTTTTTCTCGCGTGAGCGTATGGGAAGCCGGGAATATATTGATTTCATGGATAATTTTCAGTGCCTTAGGAAGTAACATCGTACATATAATAATCTATATAATTGCTGACTTCATAATATTTAGCGCCTACCACTGAGAAGCACTTTGCCAGAAGAAAGCTATTAGCACCAATATAATTCGGCGTCGCCTTCTTAAGGTTTCCATTCGCCACGTCACAACGAGTATTCGTCTCGCCGTGACGTCACGAGCTGTGATCTTGGCTGCTTATCCTCAGCTGCGAGGCCATGTTTGATGGTGGGAGTAAACAGGACGGTGGAAGCTAGAGGTCATCGTGTTCTCGTCGAAGTCGACGTTCTAACAACAATCTTATGCCCGTCGCATGGCTAACTTCTGGCAGCCGACAACCGGGACGCGTTTAGTGGCACACGTCTAATTGGCACCTCAATCCGGTTATGCATGGACGAAGTTTTGATTCTTACGAGCAGATTCCACGCTGAAGACCTTTTGTTACAACAGACTGTTGACGACTACAGCGAAAGTGACGGCACCTAGCGGCTAAGACAGAAAGCTGAGACGTAAAGGTTCGCTCTTCAGCCATCTCGACCAAATCGGATATACAAAGGGCCTGGCGGTCGGTAGAAGAAACCGTAAAGTTAGGTTCAGTAATACGCGATGAAAATCGTCATCAAGAGAATCTATAAATCCTCGCTCGAAAATGTGCTTTGGTTTCATTATTTAAAGCTCAAATGTCGAACGACCGGTTTACACCCGGATAGAATTTTACTTTAGCTTGCCATGTTTCCGCAATTAGAAGTAAGAACCGTCTCAGAATACAGATTGGATCGCCGGGGTAACGGAGGAAATGGGGCGAAAGTGCCAAACACATTCGGGCACGGTTCGTGCGCGTTGTCTGTACATCGGAACGTGGCAGCATCGCACCGGCACTGCCACAAGAAGCTGCCGGTCATTTCCGGTTGTTCTTCCGTCTCAGGAAGCTCGGCTTCCGGCTTGACCCAAGCATGCATTTTGCAGGCCTGAAGAAAACTTGACGCGCGTAGCGCTCTCCGTATACAACTTTATGGTGTTGCTTATATTTTTGTTCTTTGACGCTTTTTTACTTTTTTAGCGAAATGTGATTGATTCAAGATTGAAGGAACACTGACTCACACGTATTGCGGCGGTAATTACCTCCCAAATATGTGTTATTCTTTTTATAGGGATAATATCCGGCGTAAGTTCTATGATGATTCGGAACTTTATCACACTATACTTGTCATATATGTGTATTCCTCAGCGTTAAAAACAAAAAAGTGAGTTTACTTTACCGCAGAACAAGAGACTGCCAATCACGGCTTTCAATAAATGCATGACAGTGGATCATGAAACGCAAAATACGACAAGACCAACAAATTGCAATCTGGACAGGGACACAGAGCGTAACCTTTAATTTGCTCATTGTCCCTTGTGTACATCGCGTTTTCAGATCTAATCGCCTTCTGAGCTCATTCGCTGAGACAGTATTATTAAAAAGAGCTCTCAGATTTTTTTTTATGTGTAGGATTTGGTTTTTAGTAGGAACATGAAATTTGCTACTTTGCTGATCTCAACAACCTTGCGATTTCTGACATGTGAGATTGCTACATTATTTTTAATATATTATAATCAAGAGGAAAATTGTCGTTATGACTAAAATGATTAAAATTGCTTAATTGTTTAATGCATAATTTAGGGCCGATTAAAGACCAACGGACGTAGTGCGAAGTCTACTGTAAACGTAAGGGGAAAAACGCTTGCCTTGCGGGAAGCAAAATTGAGGATTCTTACTTGTACTATCACCCTCGGTTTCTTCGACACTTATGGAACATAAGAAGTAAAAAAAATATTATAGTTACGTTTTAAGAATATTTTTTTTCTTATCGCAGCTACTTCTCCAAAAATTCTATTTTGTTCAGTACAAAGCAACAGTAGCTGCTCACGCTTAACTTTAATTTTGCGTGGCTAGACTATCTCACATTCGAAGGCGCAAGTGCACAAGTGGTGACAAATTACCGCTCAATATAAAGGGTATAGCGAATACCATCCATCCACCCAACTATGCATTCATTCATCCGTCAAACCATCCATCGAAACATCTAGCATGGAGCGTTGAATGACCCTTTTATTAGTCATTTCCCTTATCACGTTCTGAGATTACACTGATACGCCAAAACACTTTGTTTAAATATTTTGTTAGGTGGGTTATTATGTCATTGGAACACCACACAATCAATATTTTGCTGCAGAGCCACGTATCTTTTTAATCAAGCAAGAAAACTCATGGCTCCGAAATCGAAACCGAAACCTGTGCACAGGGAATCATGAAGGACTACGCGTACGCGGAGGAGGGCGAAATGGGAAGGATTTCTTTCCTCCACTTTTCTGGCGTGTGAAGCAGACAACGAAAACGAAGTCGCGTGCACTCTCGTGCAATTTTGTTGCACTTATACCCCTTCCGCTCGATGTTCAACACTTGAACATCGATTAGCCGGTACCACGAACGATAGTTCCGAAGTAGCGGTCCCAGGTCCGTCGCAACGTTGGTCCGTCGTTTGCTGCCAACGCGTCTTCCATCCCACGGACGTCGCCACGTTTAGAATGACGGTAGAACATGCAGTTCTAGTGATCTGTGCAACTTTTTTTTCAATCAAAGTAAATGCAGTTTCTAGGAAGCTACAAAAAATACGGTTCATATCCTTATGTATTTTCAATATTGAATGTGTGCCTTAGATAACCTTCGACTTTGAATATATTTTGTACGCTATAGTTTGACCGCCATGTGACCACAGAAAAGAAAGTTAAGCGACTGAAACCGGGATAGTCTTGACCGGCGGTTTTCCGGCTGAAAGAAACGAATTTTGAGCCGCAAATTGTGTTCTAACTAGTTACACTCTTATTGGTCATGCTCACATATAAACATTGTTGAGCATAAATAAACTGTCCTTGTTCCTTTAAATATTCTCTTGCTAAAGCTAAGCATAAGTGTTTCATCAGTTTAAGGAATCGGGAAATCTCTAAATATTTTCTTTCGTTAAATTGGCAACCTCTTTTTATATCGTCATGTTCTAGTCAGACAAATGTCCAAAACTTCAGCATGACAAATCAAAGTGGTCGGTGTATATATTGGTTTCTTTAGTAATTCTGAAATATGTCGGTGCCTGAATAAACCAAAAGTGCAATTTTGTGTTGCACCTTGTAAGCATGAAAAGCAGACACACAAAATAAAATATAAGAAATACGGTTGCTTCCATAGAAACACACAGTTATGCCGCATTCAAAGCCGAGCTTCATTCTCACCTAAATCTAACATCAAAGACCATATGCGCCGCAACAAGAACTATTCTGCGGTCAAATGAGCGTCCTAAAACTAGTTCTTACGGAACTACCACCGTATTTTTAACTGCTCTGAGCATTTGCTTTTTGTTTGCATGTGTTATTTTAAAATATCAACTCCATCTTCTCCCGCGAAGCACTCAGCCGCGCGACATTCGCCTCGTAAAACTCGAAGGACCACTTCAAGATATCATTTCGTACGGAACATATAAGAATTTTATGAACTGTAAAGTCGATATTGCCCTTAGGTTTTATAACGTCTTATGGTTATAAAACCGCAATGTCGGCCTGTCAGTGCTTAGTCGCAAGAGTTGGAAGTCGGTCCATACGTTTACTACTGATGTTCGTGTCTGCGCGCATCTGTGCGTGTTTATATATTTGCGAAGAAAATGTGTTTGCGTCGTCAATTTCAGTCGCGCAGAGTTAAAACACATTATAGATTTACAGCAACGTTACTGAATCAACTCCCTTGGCGAACTTCAAGCGCTAGCACGGGGTATACCTTTTTTCCGTTCACGCCTCTCAAGTTACACAAGTATAAGGAACAGAACAAAATGCGGGAACAGTGTAGCGACGGGGGATTTCTCCAGAGAAACGAAGTGCCGTTTTTAGAGGTACCTCGCCCTGTTATTATACATCATTAATCAATTGCAAAATAGTGGCGACTGAAACTTTTTCGCTGCCTTAATTTATGATTTGTTTTCCACACAACTCGTAGCTTCGTAATAAAATTGTGAATAGTAATAATAATAATACAGCCACTGGTTACGATCGATGCCGCTTTATAGATTTAATGGTTCTTATAAAGCATCAATCATCTGAACTCCGCTGATGTTTTCTTTTGTGGTGCGGTAGCGACCACGCTACCGGTGGCTAAGTACTGATACATTTTTTCGTTTTCAGGCTTCGAAAAAAAAAAAACGACGTAAAACTAGAACAACGTCATTATAAGTTATTATTTACAAATTTTGGTTTTCCCAGGAAATTTCTTTCATTGATTTAGTTCGTCGAGGGCCTATGCAATTTACCGCAGCCGCATTTTAATGGTGGCGTCTGCAAAAACACGTAGCACCTAGTACTCTAAACGCGAAGGAGTGGAAGCTGGTTGGCGTGCAATTTTAATATTCTCGACTTGAGAGCCTAGATTTAAGCCAGGAAGCAACTCAAATTATACGCTTTTGTGCGAAAACTACAGGGGGCACTTTGAAAAGCGCGCGTAGCGCCACTAGCGGAGGAGCTTGCTTGCGACAGAGAGACACGTTTCGCAGCCTTTACATGATTTGGATTATCGTCATGCCATACTGGTCCGGAAATACCATCGGTATGTGCGATGGGAACGAATCGTCTTTCCATGGTATCCCTTCAACGAAATGGTCACTGCTCACCCGCGAGTGTTGGATGGTATTCGAGTTCGTCCCATCGGTGCTAACATATATACGCGCTACTGGTACAAGAACAAGAAACACAGCGCGCAAAGCGGCAGTGTATGAATATATCAGCCGCGCCGATACAGCGGCATACATGATCGAGAGTCCATATTTCTTGCGTGGTACGGCACGGGTTCATCGTTGTCGCTGCCCCACAAAACAACGGCGAGTCGAAATACTTTTAAATTTTCTCCCCGGGAGACACGACGCATAACTATTGGAGCACCTGACGAGGCAGCAGTTCATACTGTATACCCAGCGGAACCGCGCCGCTCCGACTTCAATGTGTACCAACGCACGCGGCGTGGTTTCGTTTCGCTGGGCTACTCACAGCCTACCTTCGGTAACGGTCGCGCGGCTGCGCGCCGGTCGCGTCGCGCGGAGTGTATGTAAAACCAAATTCGCCTGCTTTTTTCTTTTCTTTTTTTTTTGCGGGGGTTGTGGTGACGTCAGAACGGCGCCGAGCTCTGATTGGCTCCGATTGAAGGATAGTGGGTAGACCTCAAAACCAAACTGCCTTGAGGTCTACCCACTATCCTTCAACAAAAACTCGTGACGTCACCACAACTCCTGCAAAAGATGCAGCCGAACTTGCGCACCGCATAGTAAGCGTTTAACATTTAAGGGCGAACGCGTCCTGTGCTGATTAGTCGCACAGGAGAGTGTTGTTGCGAGACGAGGGGGAGACACTTGCGTACGATGAACGCTTTCGCCGCTTCCTTGCAGCTCGTATTGTAAACGCTGCACATGAACCACGTGACCCGGATCGAAAAGATGGAAACACTTTGCGATCTAAAAAAGAAACACTACGTAACTCCAGAGGAGACATCGCGCCACCCAGTGGAAAGTACGCGAAGGAGAGAAGCTGACATACATTGCCCGTCCTGTCTTGCTTCACAAACTGCGGGGCTAGGCGGTGGAGATGTGAAACAGAGGAATTGGAATTGAGTTCGTGCCGGCCTAGGAAAGAGTAGTGAACAATAGCGCGCTTGGGCGTGAAATAAATGGCCTTACGATCGGGGGCAGTCAGCGCGGCTGGTGGTCATACGAGATAACACCGTGTAGGCGCTGCCACCGAACCCAGCCACTCTCAATAATATCACCACCACTATCGCCTTTATTGCCATCATTGTCGAGAAACAATATTGTCATTCTCGTCACAATTGCTCTCATTATACCGTATTTTCCGGACTATAGTCAGCACCCGGTGCATATACTCCGCAGTGGCAAACTTAGGGTCGAAAATAATAGTGTTTGCTTAGATAGTCAACACCCGGTTCATAATCCGCATCCAGTGCATAGTCAGCCCTTAGTGCCTAATTCCAACGTAAAAAATATCATACACCGCACACCTTGACAAATGGTTACTGTATGAGCTCAGAAAGAAGCTTTATTGCACATAAATCAACATTAATATAGTCCGTTACTCATAAATCTCTTACGACTTGTCACAGTGAACGATGTAGAAAAAAAATCATTGTATAGTCCGCACCTGTAGATATTCCGCGCCATGTGAAGTTTCAACTACTAAACATGTATAGTCAGGAAAATACGGTAATCATCATCGTCGTCTTCAATATCACCAGCATTATACCTACCTATCCGTACCAAACACGCGGGCAACGAAGGCCAGGCTGAAAGCCAGCAGGCGGTGTCAGTTGACTTTCCGTTCAGTTTCCCTTCCGTGTAACAAGAAACAATGTGAAAAAAAAAACGATTATGGTCTTTAGAAAACTAAATCTGGATGCCATAAATAAGATTTGAGAAATAAGAAACAGAAGCAATAACCGGTTTGAATGAGTAATACAAAAATTCAGAAAATATGCTTTATTGATCGGGAAGTCGTATATTCAACGGATCTCATATGTTCGCGTAAAAATTATTGAGTAACGAGAAAGCCAAATTTTTAACACTTACGTTACCCGCTTAGTTCGACCTCGAGGACGGCGCAAAGGCTGTTTGAACGTAAATTGTCTGCGGTTAATTGAGACACGCAATTTCGTCGAGGCACGTACGTTATATTAATCACGTATTAGAGCTATTACTTACAGCTAAATAATATTGGCGTAGACTATTACACGCGGTGCGTTAGAGTTTTTTTAGGTTACCTTTACTCCGTTTCACTTGATATCCAACGCAGTCTATGCTACCATCGAATGAAGCCAATCAAGCAGTTAAAAAGTGCATCGTCACAGTGTTCATCGTAAATGTGCGTTTGCTGCCACCACTCTTGTACACGTTGCTATAAAAGTAATCGAATACAATTATAATTACTCTCGGGTAAACATTATTCAATTAGATTACTCCATTGCTCGAATAAAAAAGTAATTTACCATTACTTGAAAAAGTAACGAATTTTTTCCAGATTATATCAACTTTTTAAAATCTGCAGATGTTTCTGCTGGTTTCAAAACGTGCCTTTCAAACTCTTCGCTATTGGATTGGAATCACCTGTTTACAAACTGGTCATATTTCTAATCTAGCGCTTTTGGTAGACCATCCACCTGTCCGATGCTTATTTTGAAGATTCATTGGTAGCAAACTTGTGGACAAAATAGGCGCCATAAAGAAGGGGAGTGGAAAAAGGTTATTTGTACAAACTTGGGGGCGAAAGGAAGGACATGAAGGAAACAAGATCTAGCTTAGTTGCTTGAACGAACATTCGCATTGCTTGTGTGACGCCCACGCAACTTCGTACAGAAAAGCACTTGTAGATTAAATTCGGAAAATGGTGTGTTCTTGCGTAATACCAACAACCTATTGTGCATGTAACGAAATGATTCCGTTTTTCTTTTTCATATCGCCATAGCTTTATGTATTTTTTTTGCTTTTGTTTATTTTGGCAATACTAGAATATAGAAGTCCTTGGAAACATTAGCCTCCATCTTGGGTTTAGAAATGTTTAACCTCAACCAGCTCGCCTGCCGTATTACGTGACCTTCAAGTCCTTGGAGCCGGATTTTGATTTCAGTAAGAGGGAATGGGGTGGACTGTTGGAACGGTCAATGAAAACCCAGATGCTACATTAAAGCTAATATAAAGAAAGGCAAGAACATAAACGACAAGGACGGGCAAGACGTCTTGTCCGTCCTTGTCTTTTATGTTCTTTCCTTTATTTATATTACCATTACAAACACGCTCCCCATTCCAAGTCTATATTAAACAGGTACATAACCAAACCTAGAATATTCGTAAAAAATGTTAAATTCATTTAATGGATTTCATAATATTCGTAATTGATAGTTGCACGCTTGTATTTTGAGCGATTGGCTATATTTTGTTGCTCCAAATGTCCCATTCTGGAGAGCGCTTTAAAATCGGACAACCAGGAGCGCAATGCTTCTTGGGATATCCGCCGCGCTCATGACGTTGCTGGTTTCTTCACAGCCAAGGCTGGCGTGGTCATCAGCTTTGCCAATTGTTGACGTGAACGCGCTGCAACTTCGCCTGTTGAAGTACACAACTGCTGTACAGTCAGTCATTTTCGGTTGCCTGGCCGCCTCGGCCTAGGCAATTACTTGTGGTCGCGGGTGGGATGGGCGGTAGTGGCTTGCGCGATGACTGATCACCACGAGAGAGAGGAGATTGGAAGCATGCCGACGACGAGCAAGACACCCGCTATGACGAAGACACTGCGGGATCTCTCACATCGATGATGACCGACAATCGGTTCGTCTTAGAACCCTGCTTGTTTGTTCCGTCTGCTTTGTCGTCGTCAGAAGCAACAGATCCAACGTGCCCTGGTGCCTTCATGTGCGCTTTGGCTATGACATTTGATCAATTTTGTACCGAACGCTTATTTTCTTTTTTGTTATGAAGCGCATTAAAAAGCGGCTGCATGGATGCCCTCTTGGCGCTGACAGTTTTATGGCAACATTTTGTTTTTGGGCGATTTTGTTTTGTAATATTCCAGCGAGTGCGTGCTGTCGGAATCGGGTAATAAAAATATGCCATCATCCTAAACCGAGGGGAATTTGACAAAAACGCCCCTTGCATTAAGGCGCCATAACGTGGCCAACTCTACATTGACTTTCTAGGCTAAAGCTTTCCGATTGCATTCGAGGCCAGGCCACATCTACAAATGAACCATATTTCTTAGGAGAGGCGGGCGTCGTTAAACCAAAAACGTCATGGCATTCCAATGAAGCAACCAGCTGATATCTGGCGATCGTTTGGTTTTCCGGGGTTTAACAACGAATAATTGATGCTTCTAGTATGCTGATGAAACACATCTACATCTAAGCAAAAAAAAAGAAAAAACCGCTCGCATTTTGTTTTTTTATTTATTTAAGCATTATGCTCGCACTGAAAGATTTTGTAGACAACATAAATTTTTTGCACTTGGACCTTGAAATTCATCAAACCAATACATAAACTGACCAGGCAAAAACCCTACCTTCTTTCGTGCAGCAGGGCAACAATCGTTTTATTCTCAGTTGTTCCCACGATTTAGAATCTGACAAAGTGGACACGTCGCAGCACTCGAAGCTCCAACCACGTTGTCTAAGTAGTCATGAGCTCAGACACCGAAAGAGGGGAGGGTGGGAGAGGGGGGGGGGGGCGTAAAACAGTTACAAGTAAGTTTCTTCCTTCAAGAGGTTATCAAAAATTACTGCTGCGATTAATACTTAATGCAAATATTCAAATCATTACAAAATTATTCTAAAAAGTAAAATATTCTATTTAATTTGACTACTTCAGGCTGTATAAGTCTTACTGCAACCGATTAAATCAATTTCAGAACATTAATAGCCCCGTCAATGTGAACTCTTTCGGGGCGTAATTTGTTTAGCCGCTAATAATAAAAAAATAAGAAAAACAACTCGCAAAAAGGAGTTGCGCTGTGTTGTACTTCAGGCGCTGCTTTTAGCTCTATAAGATAATAGCGTTGACTGCTGTCGCGCTTAATGGTAACCGATGTGTAGGATTGCGAGACATCACGGTGCTCCTCGAGATACCTCGTCTACACTGCAATAAATATGGCGCGTCTACACTAGCGCAAAGCTTTTAAGAGGGCCGATTGCCGCAATCTGCAAAGGAAGCTCCACGTACGTCGAGGTTGATAATATCTTGATAGCTAAAAAAAAGTAGTCTTTGTTGTAACACGTAGAATGTACGTGAAACGTCAAACTCACTGTCGCAACGCAGGTTGTTTTTCTTAGGTCAAAGCATATTTGTATCCTAATCGTTCGCCGAGCTCTTTCCGTAGATGTCAGCGATTCGCTCTCTGAAGTGCTTTGCAGGAAAGTAGACGCGCTGTACATTTTAGGCTATACTGCATTGGGTTGCATGCCTAGCCGCGGTACATTGGGTTGCCGGTATATTCACGACATATATTCATGCACTTTGCACACCGCATAATCATAGAAGGTCGTGCGGGTCCACTGATCTCCGCTACGTGGCCGTATGGCGCATTGAGCGAACAGGTATGGAGCCACCGGAAGTAAGCTGTTTGTCCCGGAAGTGAGCGTTTGACGGGCTTCTCAACTGCTCCAAGTGCTGGTTTGAAATGAGTCCAGGGCGCTGGACTATTTTTTGTAACCTCGAGAGATTCTGCTTGTTGGGCACTAAGAGCGCCTTGGGACCCGAGAAGTCTCATGAAAATTCATTGGATTTGAAACTTTTGAGATTTTGATTGATCATGTGTACGTATGTCCCATGTTCAACTGCATTATTATCGGGATTTAATTCAAAACGACATCAGTAACACCCACTCAAAGATGAAACAAAACATGAACAAAAACATCGACTGAATGCACTATAGAAGCCCAGCAGATGCTAAATTTACGGTACAAGCGCCGATTTTCCGTTGGCTTCATCTGCACCAGGCTCGGAGAGCAGCAATGAGCCATCCAGTCCCCTGTAATAAATATAGTTGTGCATGCCAAGACTACATCCCCCTCCTCCCCGCCCCTTAAAAAAATTGATGCGGCAAAATGAGGTGTTTGAACACCGGACTTTAGCTGGGTCGTCCTTCACATTTCCAAGTCTCGGAGCAAAACGCAAAACGAGATCTCGCAGGATATAGAATATATATCACTACAACCTGATTGCTTACAATAATTCTGAAAATCTAGTCGAATGCGAAGAACAGCTATGCTCCCACTTTGGAGGATACAATACAATTCGCGTAAAGAAATATATTGTTTTTGGAATATTAAGCGCTTTCCGAATCTTGTATTGGTGTGGACGTGCTGTCGATTTTGGGTGTTGATTTATTGCCACCCGAACAATCGCAAAAATTATTATCAGAGGCTTTAATATTGATTTTGGGTCAGCACATGGAGATTGCCTATTCATTCCAAAGGCGGGCGTTTCGTCGACAATAATATTATCATAATATATGTATATATATACAAACTTATCAAACAGCCCCACAAAGTATTACTTCTTCAATGAGTTATAAGAGAAAGCGAGTACTGGTCTTCAAGTCCGCAAACTTCAAATATGTATTCAATACGGACTGGTTCAGTTGAATGCATTAATTTTTTGCGTTCGTTCTTAGTTTTCGAGGACAAAGTCGGTGCGCAGGCATCAATTATTCCTTTAGTAGTTTTTTTTTCTCGGTCGTACATATAGTAATCTTTGGACCATAACTCATTGACCTGCATCTAGCTGTATTCGAGCTTTGATATCTTTTCTTTAAAGTAAAAAGATTCCTTTATACAAGTTTCACTGCTTAAACATTTTCGGCACGTTCATAACGGAATCGAATAAAATGGAAGCGGTAGATTTTAAAACACATGTTGCTTTGGCAGTTGAACTCTGATAATGATCAGCGCTGCTTTATATTCGCAGAAGACGAAGGCTTTGCGCTCAATGAAAAGTGGTTGGACAGTTTTCTTCAATAGAAGTGGTGTTTCAAACAGCACAGATTACTTATTATCTTCAAGCGAAAACTATGCATCACACAGAAGGAAAAGATTGACGTCGTAATGATTGTAAAACATAAAATTTAAATAAATAAACACATTTAGTGGAACAGAATGAAAAAGAGGAAGGGACAACGTCTCCGTCGTTGTCTGTTCCTGCTTTGCTGTTCCACTACGTGTTTTTTTTTTCAGCCCAGTCTTACTATGATGATGAAAACATATACCTGCTCTCCTTCCGTTTTACTGTTTCTTGTGTCGATGATGCCATTTGTTGGCGAATGCAAAATAAAGAAAGGGGGGGGAGGCAAAGGTGCATAGCGTTTTACATTAAAAAAAATGTTTTGCAGAATTAAATTTTTAGGTAGATAAGCGGAAAACATGATATCGAGTAAATATTTTCCGTATACCACCACAAAGGCCTAATAACTTACTTTAAGAATAGTTAAAGCTCGGCTTGTGCTTTTTCACGTTCCTTACAAACAAAAACAAAAACAAATTAAATTGTAACGCATCGTTAGGGTTTTGTTGTTTAATTAGCTGTTGGCAGCAAACTGCATGTGGAATGCTTCCCCAGGCGTCCAATTTATATGGGACTTTGGAACAGTGATGCAATCTATAGGAGAGCCGAACACTGGGCCCCATGTTTAAATTTATTGTTTTTTCGGGACGGGATAAAACCAGTACACACACCTCAAAGGGCCCCTGCAAAGGGTACCTGGCTACTTTGTTTGAATTGAAATCTTGCTCCCTAAAAGTAGTGTGCGTGACTCTGTCAATATATGTATTTTGTACAAAATAGAGGAAGAAGTGAAATATTTTAAGCACATTTTCTATTCTTCATGACGTCATTGGTCTGAACTAATAGAGAAACGAAACGACAAGAGCGTGCAACAACCATGCGCGAGCTTCCTCATTGTTGGAATTACCATCGACTAATAAAGATGTGAACGCCCCACCGATTTACGCGTGTTCAAAGCAAAACATTGAGGGGGAATCCGGCGCTTTTAAGGATGAAATGGGGTCACGTGCACCTATTCAGCCAGTACGACGTCCAAAATTCTGTGTCGTCATTATCCGACTCTCCAAACCTATGCCGTCACTGAACGCTCGTGTTTGACATTGACAGACAAAAACTTGAAAGCAGAATTTGGTTTCTTCGTTCCTTTGCAGTGCCCTTCAAGCATTTATAAAAGTGACTCTTTTAGTGGTTTTCAATGATGACTAGGTAGTTTAAGTTTTGAAACCATGCCTTTCTAATTAAGCTCGCTGCCGTTAGAACGGAATATAAACACTCTATGGAGACAATGAAGGGCAGGTTTAGATATGGGGACATTAGCTAAAGCTGAGGGAGGTGTATTTTGTTTTCAACGAACCACTTTGAATAAACGAAATAAGCAAGTGGAAGCTAGATATTGCAATGCACTCAACTGTAGCCCAGGGAATACTGGCATCATAGTAAGAGCTGTAGCATGTCGTTTCTAAAGTAATGCGAGTACAAACAATTCAAAACACGCTTAAATTGATAGCGAGAGCTCTTCTATGTGGACGTTGTTCTACAAAAATTCAACCTTCTAAAATTTGCTATAATAGGGAGGCAAGATATTGGGGTGATTTTTTTTTCTGCTTGATAATGATAAAGTACGACCAGGGTGTATATTAACGCACGTTATTGTTATACTTATTGGTCAATGGCATACGCGAGGATCCCATGAGAAGTTCACGACTAAACTTTGCTATTTATCACTCGTGAAATAATCGCGCGTTGTGCATGATTATGAAGCGGGAAGTTAGTATGCTTTGTGGGCATTTTGTTGTCTCGGCTGTAGATGAGAAACATTAGCCAGCCCAGTACACGAACACACGCCGGTGCGAAGCTAACCCCGAGCATTACAGGCATAGGTAGGGGTTCAGCCCAGCATGGCTGGGTTTTTCAGTGCAAGCTTTTTCTCCATGTACTCTCAACTGCGGTGCGTTAACACACTAGGCGACCAAAATCCTGCCTGTTAAACAAGTAAACTTTCTGAATTCATGTTTCTTTGGAAGCTCACCCTTCCTTTCATCTGTGTAAGCGAACGAAATTCTACGTGACGAAGCGATCGACCGCATACTACATCTCCGAGGCCGAGGTGTGCACGGGACAGGGAAAATGATGTAAGCTCGGCACGCCAATGCTTGTTTACAAACATAAAGTTGCGAGTCGTTGGCTTCCACCCGCGTTCAGTATGCCGTCTGCGTTACTGCTGAGCGAGGTGCTGACAGCTAGCTTGCAAGCTGCTCATCAGCTCACGTTTCTTTATGACCAAAGGGGAAAGCCTTGGCCGCTATCTGATGGCCTCGTAAAATATACACACCCGTTGTATCTCGTGCCACTTGTTTCAAACGAATCGTCTTTCAACGTTATCATCTCGTGCGAGCAGCTGTCTCATCACTCAGATAAAACGTATACGGGGCCGGTGCTTCCATTCGGGACTTTGACATCTTGTGTTTAATCACCTTTCCTCTGTTTTGCATTTTCGCCGCCGGGCCACCGGAGCGTTTGCTTCATATTTGGTCAGGCGCGAGCTCCTCGTTCCTAAAAGTTACGTCATTGATGGATAGGCTTGGCGCTCGCTACGCTAGGCGGTTCCTGGGCGAGAAGTCACGTATGTGGTAGGAGCCAAGAGGCAGCAAAAGGTCACCGGGGACAATATAATGCCAAACTCTTGTTCCATCTGTGAGTTCGCGCCGAGTTGAAATTAAAGAGAGGCCTTACTCATGGTTAATGTCATCTGATATGGTGATTACTGAAATAAACCAATGGTCCCGCGGGCCCTTGTTTTTTGTTTGTTGCCGCAGTAACTTAGCGCCCTATAAATTAGTTAAGTAACTAATATACAATATAAAACATCACAGTGAGGAAATTGCAAAACTTGCCCAACAATTCTAAAGGCCATAAATCACTGCTTGCCTCCTTCACTACACAATACCTGTGGAGTCAATTAGTCCTATTAACCGAAAGCCTAGCTAACAAAAAAAGCAAAGACAGACATTCACAGGGTTTTATGATTTGGTAAATATTTGAATTTGTCTTAGCTCAGAACGCAGTATTAGGCGACTATGCGGTGTAATTCCCTCTATAAGCCAAAGGGACAAGGACAATACCTACCACTTTGGCCTCCCTCGCTCGTACGGACACTGGACCCTTGTAAGCCTTCTTCAATGTAGCATCATCACCACGATAGAACATATGCACGCTATGATACCAATTAAACACGCTGATCTGGCAATACGTAACGAGGGGCATTACAAAGTTAGTACATTTGCCAGCAAAAAACAAAATGTTATTTGCAAAATTTCCATAGTGGACAAGCCCCTGTATTCCCTCTATTGTCCCTGTATTCTCGGATAATGTTCTTCTCACAATCCCGAATGGGGTGCACATAGTGAAGTGTCCTGCCCTGTCGGCTCTGCGACTGCTCACACCCATGGGTGCGAGCAGTCACAAAGGGTGTGATCAGTCGCCCAAAGGAATCTGCAACGTAAATGTTGCTGCTTTGCCAAGCGGAACAAGACGACTTAATTGATCGCCTAATTGTCATGAGTTAGTGATAGGTGATTTATTCCGACCTGGAGACAGAGGAACAAAGGAACAGTTGGAGCACGTGCATTTAACTGAGCCAAGAAAAAGAAGGGCTGAGTCTTCATTAAGAAGAGTGATGATTAGCTTTTCAGGACTGCTATGGTATACTCTTGACAGATTAGTCCCACAAGGACCAAACAGCCACACGGAAGTAATACGCGCACTTCCTGACTGTAGTCCGTTGCAACCTAAGAACGAAGGGCGAGGGTACGACGGGCCGGGGAGGAGGAAACAGGCGGAACGCCAAAGAGAGAAGGAGGTTTCCCCTCTCATCTCTAGTGTTCCGTCCGCTTCCTCCTCCCCAGCCAGTCTTACCCTCGCCCTTCGTTCTTAGGTTGCAACGGAAACACCAACTCATGTTTACAAACAAACCGGAGCGCCCGGAGCGCCCCTAGCGGACGCCACCGGCGCCACGCATGCGCGATGGGGGTGTGGGCAAAAGCTCGCCGTCGCCCATAAACACACCATTGAAATGCGATGTTATCGGCGTCAGTGTGAGTCCCCCTGCCCTTTTTCGCGTTCGAATTGTTGGTTCTACGTCTTCCTGGCGATGTCTGACTATGTTGAGCGGCGTCAGCGAAATTACCGAGGCCCGTTACACCGCAAAACTTCGCGTGAATAATGTGACATGTGGCGATTCATTCCGCGTGGACGCCGCAGAATGCACGCTAAAGCCTGATTCGCATGATGAGATTTCGCTCGGAATTTTCAGTCGCGACGCCGCTCGGGCTGCAAAAGCGTGAACCGTAGCTGAGATGGTCGACGTCGATACTGAAAATCGCAAGCAGAATCGGACCAACTGAATTAGGCATAACAAGTCGGTGATGCTCACTGGTAACAATGATCAACATCTCCTTCAATCTACTGTTTACATCGAGCCTACTTACCAACCTTCAAATTTAGGTCTTTTGAGGCCTGCACTTCTTATCGCAAGTACCGGGCCAACATTTGGTCTACGGACCGGCGTCGTCTAAGAGAGCAGACGACAAGCAGAAACGTTTGAAAGAGCAGACGACAGTTCGAACAATCAGGCGGCCGTTTGAACTTGAAGACGCACTGAACATAGTCCGCAGGTGGTCCGCACAACTTGACGGTTTTCTGGCGTTCATGTTGGAACAAAACAAATAAATCTGATGACCACAAGTATCCGTGAATTCAACCCAAAGTGCTTCCCGCCCAAGCAATCGTTGTCCGACGGCGTCTGCTTTTCCCTTTTCACGGCACATATCCAGATTCTCGAACGAACCGAGCACATGAAAACTGACCTTCAAACCTTTCTCGACACTTTTGGTACGGCCCCAGCCGCGGCGTTTTGACGAGAAGGCAGGTTTTTGTCTCGTCCCTTTCAAAACAACGCAGGAATACACGTCTGGCGTGGGGACTTCTGCCCACAGCCCCAGACCGGAAGTGCGACCGACGCGCCACCACCGCGCCGTGACGTCACAGAGATGAGTTCGTGTATAGGTTACGGCAGGCCGTCAAGCGACGCGAGAGGCTGACCAAGGAGTGAATTTGCTCCACCGCAACGCAACGGTGATGCGCGGGCCTAATTCAGGCTATAAAATTCTGCTCTGCCTCTGTAATCAGCCGCCCTCGCACACGGTCACTTCTGCCTTCTTTCAGTCATAGGGGACCCACTGCGTGGCAAACGTTCAAAGACGATTACTAGGTGATTGTCGAGGCGGAACACTTTCTCAGAGCCAAATGAGAACTTCTACAACCAGGATATCCGCCAGCTCGTTAATAAGTGGGAGAAATCTGCCGCCTCGTTTGATGCGTACGTGGAGATCAACTAACCTCACCAACGATAATCGTGATCATGGCTCCCTTGACTTACGGAAATAACGCGAACCTTTCGAATGTCCCTTGTATGTCACTTGCGAACTCCTTTTATTTGATTGAGATTTTTGCTCACTGCACACCAATATGTGTGCCCTTCGAGCGTGAGGGCAACACTTCAGAATTTCAAATTCCCCAGTGCCGCGATGTCACCTGCTTGACACTTTAGACACCTGGCAGATAGACACACTTGACAAAATGTAACGGATACATGATATTCCTTGTGAATATTTTGTCGTACATGTACTTAGCGAACCCACGAATACCACGATACGTTACCGCACAGACAATTTCATGGTGATTTTCTATTTGTGAGGACGTTAAAATAAATTAAATGGTACCATTCAAACATCCTCGCCGTGTCCTCTATTGCATGTAACGGATACTTACATTTAATATATATCTCAAGAAAGCTTAAAGAGGCGGTGCAACGATACTCAGGTAGAATGTTTTTCACTTTACTAGAACTGTACTTGCACGAGTGGAACCGAAGTAGTATACTCGCACGCAGCTCCATTTACCAAGACACCTCTTTGTTGCAGTGTAATTATTAGAATAAAAGCGACCGTTTTCTATCATTCTCTCCTACGTAAAACTTGATAGCGTAGTTTCATTTATGTTATTTGATTGCCTCAAAGGGCCCGAAAGCATTACAAGTGGAGGGACAAAAATAAAGTTAAAATAAAGAATACATTGTTACACATGAAATTCACAGGTTTTACAAAGTATTAAATAAATATCAAACAGAAAGAAAGCAATAAATACATACTTCAGTGCGAAAAAAAAATAAGAGGATAAGGGGAATATTTCCTTTGAAGCTCTTTAAATTCATTATAGCCGAAAATGTTTACCACTCCTCGGGTAGGTCATTCCATTCCTTAATAGACAAATGTATTGGATGCTCTGAATACGGCTTCGTGTGACCTGGAAGCAATTGATATTCTGCTCGTGATCGTGACTGGAAAAATGCGGTGAGGTTGAAGTGAAAGCTGACTTTTAAGAAGCGGATTATGGAAGTAAACCCGAAAAAGGCGAATTAATCGCGATACTTTGCGTCTGGTGCATAAAGATGCCAAACCAAATTTGGACTTATAAGCTGTCATACTAGACGTAAACAAATAATCTCTAAAGACAAGGCGGACGGCTTTGTTTGGAATGGAGTGAACTTTATTCATCAAGTAATCTTGCCAAGCACTCCAAATTAGGCCAGGTATTATTCCTGCGAACCAATGATACACTTGCAAGTTAACAAGCGAACCCAGAAGGTGCCAACTGGATATTTGTTTTAAAATAACCCAATGTAGAATTTGGTCTGCTGATGATGTAATCATTATGCATGTTCAAGTCTATGTGTTCTGTTAATATGATACCGAGATATGAAGACAGCAGTGTTGGCGTAGTACAACACTATTCGATTACCTCATTTGTGGCACTCCCACGGAGCGGGGTACCCCTTATTTCTTTATGTCCACCTCCCGTCATTTGAAGCACCATCTAGATTTCTGTCTCAAAACTGTGTGTTGCATAGAGTGCATTGGAACGCTATCTATGCGCTGTGGTCTGAAACGTACGTCTTCGATAGAATACACTACCGTTATAATAGCAGCAGTCCCCATACACCGTGACCCGTCGAACGACGAGAGGCGAGCCGTGGGCGGAGAGGGGGGGCGGGTGTACTGGAAGTGCAAGCGACGTAAGCAGCGTCCATGGGCACTTCCGTAACTGACCTAAACTATTAACGTTGGCATAGTTCCCCATTGACGATGTTTTAATACAGCTGACAGATGGGACTTGAGCTCTGCGTGACCACTTGATATGGGCTCGCGATAGTCAATAATTTGACAAGCATTCCGGTACTGGCTCGTGTCCAATCGCTGCAATGACGACAATAGCCGAACCTTAACAATGTTGTCTGGAACTCAGACCGTGTCTTGTGCTTTGCTAACTCCCCGCGTGGCTATGATAAACAATGGTGGCACATAATCGGGTTTTGATCACGTGGCCACTTCTTTTAGTTGTGAGTTGAGGGCAAGAACGCTACACTTTTATCTTTAATTTTTGTTTTCGCGACTACCATTGCACAAGGAGGAAAACTAACACGTGTTTCACAGGTCATAAACGTCAGGCGTTTATTCTAAGCGGTCTCCGTTTCAGTTTCCAACTAGACATTTCAGCTCATCCGTTTCAATACAGGCGCACTTCTTCTCCAGTTTTTTTTTTTTTTTTAATAACTTAATATGGAAAGTGCTATGTCTAAGGCATGATGCGAGAGCCCGAAATTGGATTCAACAGAGGAACACACAGGGAACGCCTCCTCCCCTCACCATTCCCATTTTTTCTTTGCCCCTCATGTATAATACAAGAATATGCGATGAACCGAACGGCATTCAGTGGGGGATTTGAAGAGCCATGGTTCGACAATCACGCAAACAGCACCAACCTCAACATCCCCACCGCAGACGCAGCGAAATAAATAACTCCAAATAAAGTGAACGAACGGACCTTGGGGTCCGCTGGTTTCATCTTCGAGAGACGGGCGCGCGGTCTGACTGGCCACGCCCACCTCCCGTCTCGTACCCAAACGTTAGGAAATGTTCGAGCACTCGAGTGATTACTGCAGTTGAGGGCGTACATTTTCTTCCTAGAATCCTGTTGAATAAACTAAAAAAAAAAGAAACGGCAACTGGACGGGAGCATTCAGAACAGACATGGCTAAGGAACCCCTTTGGTTTAAAGATGTAGGGAAAGGACCAGAGCGTCCAACATCTGTTGCGCAGAAGGAAGAGTGTCGTAGTATAGACCGGTTGCAAAACGTGCAGTGCCGTCAACATTGCGCCGAGAGAATTTCTGGGAAGATTTTGTATAAAACCGGCTGTAGCAGACGACGGAGGTGTCTCTGGAGGCGACATTGGAGCCGACGGAAGAAACACAGCAAGCGGGCGAG
Organism: Ixodes ricinus; assembly: GCA_037355805.1. Taxonomy (NCBI): domain Eukaryota; kingdom Metazoa; phylum Arthropoda; class Arachnida; order Ixodida; family Ixodidae; genus Ixodes; species Ixodes ricinus. The sequence goes on from JAZHYW010006735.1 coordinate 54,047, forward strand.
GGCAGGTCATAACTGCATTAAACACTTGACTAAGAGAATGCATTTTACTTCGCTGATTTGCTTTAGACAGGACGCCCCCGCGCAAAATCCTCTCCAAGCAATGTGGGAACTCAAACGCCTGTGAATCTCGCTCCGTCAATGGACAGGGCTGGGGTCGGCGCACCGATACACCGGATTCGCCAAGACTGCAGAGACGGCTGTCTTCGCTATTTCAAAAAGGGTCCTCACGATAGATGGTGCCGGTCACCCTTAACAATTTGAATTCGAAAACCCCGAGGCTGCGTGAGGCCAGTTCTTCCAACTATTCGCAAAGCCATTCAGCGTCAAGGCCATTTGATTTTCACGGAGTATCATCTATTCCCTGGTAACTTATTTTCCTGCACTACCTGGTCATATCTCTCTTTTCTTCAGTGTCATGTGGTAAGCGAAGAAAACTTTACTAGGCAGGTGAGGAGGTTGTTATTGAACATACTAAAACTCGATTAAACCCCGACAGGAACTTCCCGTATTTCGTTGCGCGATTAGCGCGCAACGAAGTGCTTTGTGCTAAAGGCCAATTTGTTTTTTGGTGTGATGGACTTAACCTAAAGTGTGAAGGGCTTAAAAAAAAACGGAATGAAGAGCGTGTTGTTTTTTTTTTCGTAGAAAGTTTTTTTTGTCCTTTTTTAGCAAGTTTAACATAAATGTTTGTCACTCTAAAAAAATCTTCTACGCTATCTTTCCTTTCACAATATTGTATAAACCTGAACCTCCAGCCGGGCTACATCGGACATCCTTAAATTGATCGCCCGTTTAATCACAGGCTTTAATTTTCTCCGACCCCCTTCCATGTATTGATTTTTATGCACCGTCATTGATTCTTTTAACCTGACGAGATTTTATACTGATTCTGAACAGGTTTCAGGTACTTAGCCATCTGCTGTTATTAGAAGACTAATACGGAGAAACTGGGAAAGGAAAGCGATGTTAATTATTCGACGTCTTCGGAACGAACTTCTTTGAAGAAACGGCTAATTATCTCGCGATTTCGGCTCTTTTGGGTGTCCATCCTTTTGGGTCGTTGGAAAGAGTGGCATTATATATTCTGATCATATTGATAACACAGGAAAACAAAACGTGTTTTGCAGGATTACTTATCTGCTTTGTTGTGTACTCTGTCACGTCTGCCATTTTTTGTTGCAAAGAAATCTAGAATTGTTTCCACATCTGTTCTACCTACAAGGCCGTTTGTTGCTACTGGCCTGAGTGTGTGGCAGTTAACAGGTTAGGAGTAACGGCGCTACCATTAATACGTTACGTTTTTTTCGGTAACGTAATAACGCACTCGTTACCTTTCCAAAACAGTAGCGGGTAACGTAGTTATGTTACTTGTTTCAAGTAACGAGTAACTTAGTTACGGTACTCGGTGTAGCTTTCTCCCAAAATTCTAAAGAAGTACTTAATTTTTTTCTCGTATTTCTATACTTCGCTTTACCTTAATTCCAGACGCAGCCCACGTTACGAGCTGATACGAAGAATCAGGCAGCGTAAAGAGGGCACCGTCGTGGGGTTCGTCATGTGTCTCTACGTGTTCTATCATAGCTGAACCATTCATAAACAGAAAAGACCCAGTGACTTCCGCTTTCGATGCTGCTTCATTGGCCACATTGGCTCGTAGCGTCCGCTGCGTTTGGATGTAAGCTGAAACGAAATATAGGCGCCAACTCATTCATTATTGCACTCATTTCACATACGTTTAAAATTTCACTTAACTTTTCCCATGCAAAAAAGTCCCACATTCGAAAACCCCAACGCCCACGTTTTGTGTAAAAGTATTGAAAATCGCTGTCGCCCGAAAAACGCTGTTACCGTCAGTTTATACATATAAAGTAACGTAAATGTAACCTGCATTACTTTTTGTCTGTAACGATAAAGGTAACGGTAACACATTTCTTTTATCTTGAGGTAACGTAGGCCTGTAACATGTTCCTTTACCTTGCAAGTAACGAGAAACGTATTTTGTTACTTCTTCGGGTAACGCCTACAACACTTGCCCGTGGTTGGAAGTTAGTAATAAATCAATGAATTCATACAAAAAATAGATTAACAAATGTTTCATGCCGGTATCAACAAAAATATAAACTATAACAAACAAATCAAAAAGCATTAGTGCTCTTATATTTTGTTGGTTTCACAGTTAAGGCTAGAGTCACCGATAAGATGAGAAGGACATGGCGTTTCTTGACGGTGCCCTGAGGCCCTGCCTCCAGGGGCTTTAAGCTGGACACTTGGCGAAGAAGTTGACAAGAAATTCCGCGGCTATAGATTGGCTGGCGACATTGTCTTGTGCAGCGTTGGCCAATCACGGCCGCCGGATTTCCCGCCGACTTTTTCGCCATGCGTCTAGACATTGCCTCTTCTGTACTCACAAAGCCTGGCAGTTCGACGACGGAGCCATAGGGTGCCCGGTCGCAGATTCGGAGAACGAGGATCTGGTAGCACAGTGCATCGAAGAGCCATTTCTCGGGGAGCCTGGACGTGAGCGCACAGCTTTAGCAACGGCGAGGACTCGAAACACACTCGTTCGCTCGGGAAAAGTGTGTTTCGGCTTCCCGCCGCAGCGGGGCACCAGTCACGTGGCTCTCCTCTCATCCGTTGTCTGCCTCTCCACTTTTTCCATTTCGGCGGCCGCTTCTCGTGGCGATTTGCAAGGCTTTGTCAGTATATAGGAGGCTATGGTCTGGATTAGGGACCCAGTACGCGTTCACATGCTTCCCGCCGCGCTTTGCCTTCGCGCGCTTGCTCGAACCTGACGGGACGCCTAAGCATTTTCGAATGTAAGTACCTCGTGCTGGAGGCTGGACAAGCGAAGGACATCCTTGCCGTTCTCATTCTACCCGTGACTGTAGCCACGACTCAGAGCCATTTATACTGACAGTTTGGCCTTCTTAATGAGATTTTGACAGCCTGGCAACCACAGCAGCGTAGTATGACAACCGGGGACGACTACTTCCGTCCGCCATTTTGTGACTCTGACTCATAGGAACTCTGCGATTTCCTGGAATAAACGACACAAACAAAGAAGTAACGCCATTTGTGTTATCGTGAAATCCATTGGTTCAAGCGGGCAGCAAGCTCCGCCCATTAGCAAAACTCTCTCAGTATTAACGGATCTGCCTCGATCCTGAAGCCGGAGTCAAACTGCTTATTCGCCTTTTTTTTGTTTGGCAACAAACTCAGTAGCGCCATCTATTGGGTAGCCCTGGAACACTTTCGGTCCGGGTATGTTTTCTAAAGGTTTACGCGTCATTATTTCACCGTAAGTGTGAAGTACTAATGAAAGTGGCACAAGCAACCATTTTCCGAAAATAGCGCGTAGATTTGACCTCGCAAATACTGTGAAACCGGCCGGCTAGTTCAGAACCGGAAGTGTTTGAGGGTTATTTGCACACTGGCGACACCTAATGCCCCTGAATAAAAAAGGTAGCGATATCCTCTCCCTCCTCGCTGACGCGCACACCTTTTATCTTTACGTTTTGCTTTTTTACATACTCACGCGACTGTAGCGCCGCCTGAATGGCCCAAGATAGCAGACGGCCTTCCTATGCTTGAGTCAGAGCGCAGTCAAAGGCTGAAAGACACGCGCAAATACATACACACAGGCTAAAAGCGCACTGTCACGGTCTACCAGCCTTGAAGGATGGGCTCAAAGAAAGACGATGAAAGCCGTGACGTTGCACAGACGGCGATATTTGATTGGCGACAGGAGCTCATAGCATGCACTCCACTCCGGCAGCATAGACATTCCTTCTCCCTCCTCCTCTGACGCGGACACCTTTTATCTTTATGTTTTGCTTTTTTACACCCGCGCGTTGACTGTAGCGCCGCCTGGATTGGCCCAAGATAGCAGGCGGCAATCTTCAAAGGAAGTCGAGACTTTTCCGTATAAAGGGGCTTTTGCGCCACCACATTTCAACTTACGAGAGGAAAAGCGAATACATCAGCATGAGACAGTCTACATAGAGATTCGAACGAAGTCTCCGCGAAATCCGAGCTTTGAGTGCCGTATGGCAATGAGTTCCAGGAGAGGACTTGGCACGCGACAATCGAACCATAGATATTGCGGTAACTCATTTTTTTCTGACTGTCTTTTTTATGTTGTGTGAGCCGGTGACCCCGGCTTTAGGTTAACAGCTTAGTGCTCCAAAAACTTCGGTGGTTTCCGTGCTAGTAAATTTGGTCGCAAAACTTGACGATGCAGGTTAGGGTAAGAAAAGTGAAAACAAAAATAATTAAAAGTTTAACCAAAGGAATGGTTTCAGATTTCGACAACGTTGTTGAAGCATACGTTGCACCCTTTACATGGCGCTTCAATTATTATGATATGACCCCTGGGTTTCAAATCTATATTGCGTTTCCGATCGTCCGTCTTTTCAACGAGACAGTGGGGTTTTATTAAAGCTAAGACGCATCCAGCGAAGTAAAGACCTCGCAAGAATTATCACTCCTGTTTCCCGAGTTGTCTACAGACTCTCACGCAATTTTAGGGACGCCATTGTTAGGTCTAAGACAACTTACACTGAAAGCACTGGCAGTCGCCCAGGCGGACGGACTTTGTCCACGGTGACTTTGCAGAACCCACTTTTATCTAGTTGGTTTATCGAGCGATTTGATTTGTTATTTGGTTGAGTCGGCAGTGCTCCTCTGGTGACCAGGAGTTCGATTTAGATCGCCACGAGAGCCACAGCTAGATTTAATTTGCTTCGCACTGATCAAGCCCTGGAACCCTTCGCCGGCGATTAGGCTGCTAACGCGACCGAATAACGGGGTTATTTCGCAACAAAACGCCTTCCGCAGGAGGAAACAGAATCAACCACCACAATACCTCGTCTGCTAACAACATCCTCCCTACCTCCTCTCCCCCCTCCCCCCGTCCCTTCCTACTCACCCCCAGAAGCAAAAATAAAATATTTGATTGTCTGCTACGAGCAGGGTGCCGCGCCGAGGTGAGTTCGGAAGTTGGTTTAAATTGTTATCGCCTAATATTTCACGTTCCCTGCAATAGCCGACCCGTGCTATGTTTCTAAATCTCAAGTTGTTATGTTTCAGTAGAAAAGGTTGAATTCAACGGAGGGTAAAGCAAGGTTCAGGACAAAGCACATTAGGGACCACGAGACCTTTCTCGCCACTTGTGCGTTGGAAAAAGGTTTATACCGAAATTCCTTCGAATCGTGCTCTCGCGAACGAGTGGAAAAGTTTGTTATTGCTGAGTTACACGTGCCCAGCAGAGAGCTTTGACCCCATGTGCAATTAGCTGCAGCGGGAGATCTCGCTCTCAGCTTAAAGGTGCGGTGTCACTATATTCAGTTTAAAGGATTTTCACTGTGCACAAGGTTATTGGCACCAATGAAACCAGACATACCCGCACGGAATGCCACAACCCAAGAAATGTCTTTGTCGCGGTGAAATATCAAGAAGAAAAGCGACAGCTTTCTTTCAATCTCTCTTTCGCCAAACCTGATGACGAAGCTTGGAGGTCGCAGTGTCGGCATAGTTTCCTAGTGACGATATTTAAATGCGGCTCTTCATATTGAACTCGAGCACAGCGTCAGCATTATACTTCAGCTCGTGATAATCAAAAGCTTGACGAGCACTCCGTTATTGCCTCGTGTCCAGTCGCTGTAATGACGACAAAAGCCACACCATTATCTGGAATTCAGCGCGTGTTCTGTGCTTTGCCAAAACCAGAGCATGGCGGTGATAAACGATTGGCGGCATATAATCGGCTCCAGGTTATGTGGTCACTCGTTCTGGCTGTAAGTTGAGGGACGAAACGCTGCTCTTTTAATGTTATGTTTTTTTCTGCAACTGCCAGTGCATGGGAAGAAAAACTAACGCGCTTTTTGCAGGTCATAGCCGTCAGGGATTCATATAAGCGTCATTTACGCAACGCATGAACACGCTGCGCCGCCCTTCAGACCGAAATTAGACCCTTGGGCCGGTTCGCTGATCAATGCGGTTATCTCTTCCGGCGGCTGAAATTGCAGCAGGAGGAATTTCCTGGCTTCGTGACCTGCTCAAAGGGCAGGAAGTACCGAGCGCACCATTCGATTCCACTCACAAGACGTGAACATAGCCTGTCGTTTCCTTTCTTTGACGCTTAATACGCACTTCCCCAGAAATACATTTGGATGCAGTTTCTTAAGTACACAAATGCGGTTACATTTCAGTCGCATTTGACGTTTTCTCACCCCTTTTTAGCCTGCGGAATATGACTTCAATATTCTACGCGTGGACGGAATTGCGGTAATCATTTGCCTCTCTCGGTGTCAACATTTTCCGTTGGGTAGTCATGGCTGGAGCAGCATCCACAGTGCTCTAACGCGGTCAAAGCAACTTGCACGAGCATGTCGCTTCGTTTGGCGTCTCTTTCGCGCGTGTGAATGAGACGCAACACGAAGATAATTCGCACAAAAACTGAGGGAGATGAGGAGACGAGTGTGCTCAGGGACGCCGATCTCTGGATGAAGGATTAGTGGGCATACCTAAAACTCTCTGCCTTTGTCTCCACTGCCCTGGTCGAACGCGTCCGAACGCGGAACGCCTGCGTCTGGCGTTTGATTCTCGCATTCGAACGCGTTCGTTGAGTGTAGTAGAGATTATGGCGGCTGGCTTGCGGTCTACCCACTACAATCCATCCAACTAGAGCTCGGTGCTCTGACGTCCCCACGAGGTCTCGTCACCTCCACTTCCTCAGTTTCTCGGTGCATTGCTCTTGCAGCAGTGCTGAGCAGCAGCAATTTGGAACCTAAGTTAGCATTGACTACGTAGCATAAAAAATAGTTGACGCCAAGTTTTCATGTACCTTGTCCCCGCTAAGCCGATTGCGTTACCTTAAAATTTCTCCAGCATATATTTGAGCCTCCGAAAGTGATACCTGAATTCACCTGCCAACCGTCTCTGGTAATCTAAGGACCGTGCTAAAATCTTTGCTTCAACTGCGCTATCATTACTACCTACGCGGCCACGCGTGAATGAGGTGTAAAAGGAGGCCACGTGCTCCTACTCAATTTTGGAGTGGCAGCAGTGTAAAAATTACGGCACAAAAAGTGCGTCTGCAGCCAACATCTAAAACCACCCGAAGTGACAGACACGACGATAGATTTTTCTCGTGCGACCTGTCTTTGGCACGACCTGGGCCGCAATCCGCCCAGAGGAATCGGACATATGAAAAATGACGCTTTAGAGCGCAGCTGACATAAACTCCCTTCGGTCCGTCGTTGTTTTGTAAGAACTGCCGCCTCCTCCGACCCGATGCCGCCTTCGAGAGCGAGTCTCACTTGCAGCTTCGTTTCAGGTCTCCATCGGGAAATTAACGACCGAGGCAGCCTAAAAATCCGCGCTCACACGTCACACAGTGAGCATACATAGTCCAAGGGGTGTTTTTTCCTTGCATGACGCACCTATCACATGGGTCCTAAAACAAACTGTCTTTAGACATGTTCGAAGTGCACATATGTGTACTGAAATCCAAACATACTTGCACATTGTTTGAGGCGTGTCCGCCGATAACTCTGTCACCATGCCTGCCGCAAACATCATGTCTTCTTTGTATGATGTATGATCAGAGGGACTGTGGAGTCTGTCACTGCACTCTACCACACGTGTTCTGCAACCTTTACAACAACAACGAAACAAAATATTTGAGCACCGAAAAGAGAATCCAAGGAAACCTCATCTGGGATGGCTCGCGGAGAAAAAGAAAAATGCTGATAAAAATTATCAATACAAGAAAATTTAAATACTCCTTTCCGAGAAGCTGGAGGAGCGGGAAATTCACGTGAAATCGCCCTGACGATTTCCTTCATCCGACTATCGCGACCTCTTTCGGAAATGCGTGATTACACACTGCGATCGTTATTTCCAAACGCGCGACGTTCCAATTTATCGTATTAGCCCGCGTGGATGCTGTAGTTTTGCTTTCATCATTTTGGTTTAGAAAAATAGCAACTGTGCAGTTTTGAAATAAAAGGCAAAATTTTGATAATAGAGAGTTTTAGTAGAACGTTCCGATACCTCCGATACCCCCGATAACGATACTAAATATGTAAGCGCAAAGGCGGAGGCAGAGTATCGGGTATGGTTATCGGAGTCATCGGAACGATCTACTAAAACTCTCTTGTGTCTTAACAACACAGCCTATTGTCACGCGCAAAGATAACTATTTTATTTTTTTGCGTGTCGTTGGCTCTGTGGCGAAATCAGAGTTTCTAGCAGTGTAGTTACTCCTTCAAAAATAGAGAGACACCTGCTCCCGCACAGCCAACCGGCGGAATTTATGAAACAAAACGAAAAACTACAACACATATAAGACAACCCTCAAACACTTTACCGAAGAGCCGGCAAAATGGGTCGCAGGTTTGAGGGACACTAGCAAAAATACCATAAAAAAAAACATATTTCCGGTGGGCGGACACTCTAGCGAAGACGAACCCGAATAACCTTTGGAGAAACGCAACTAATATTAATAAAATATATAAAGAACAAAGAAAAAACGAATGATGGGTTCACTCTTTGCAGCCGATGATAAAGATCTTGCGTGATTCGCGGGCAGTAAACGAACGAGGTGAGACCTTGTTTGGAAGAGGGCCGTTCCAAAAGCGTTGCTTTGGGACCGCGGTGCGAGAATGCTGCGTCTCAAAACAGGTCTCGAGGGAGTCTCAAACGGTTTTTCTTTGCGCTGGTCTCGAAGGCCTCCTTCATCGATTTCCACAAAGCCCCTTCTCTTTTCGGGTTTTGCCAATCCTAACCGCCTTAAATACGATCTGGGCCGCAAGGATAGGGTTGTAAAACCTGCCTCCAATCGTAACAAAAATGAGCGCAGATGTTCTCGTCACAAATACAACGGCAGAAATACAAGAGCGCGCCGTTCGTTTTAATAGGATGAATATATAGCATGCCGCTGAATCGACGGCCAGCCGCACGTGCTGTCCGGAGGCACTGTCAGTGTCTCACCGGGGTCGCGGCCTCCAACTATACCAGTGGAAAGCGCGGACGACAATATGCGCTATTTCAAAGTTTACAAATATCGCGGATCACACATACTTATACTTATAGTCAAGCAACGGGAATATTCATTGTTTTCAAAGACAAGCGAAGCAGGCCACCACCACATAGACAAAAGGCCTCCGCACGCGTCATGCACAGTCAGATCGATCGAGGTGTGAGATTGGGCACGAGGGTTGTGTTAGTGTTCGGCCGGGGCTTGTGTCCAATCAGCGCGTCGAAGGTCGGGCTCGGGCCCAATGGCCGAGTTAGCACGATCCGACTCTGATGACCTTTCATAGAGGGAGAGGAGACCATGCGCAGGCTTTCTGTGTAGGTGGTGTTGTGCAGGCTCTGCACATGGCCACTGAAAGTGGCCCCGCCTGGGAGCCTATTTATGAGAGGCATATGGTTTGTACGACGCGCAAGCGGGTCTGCCTCTCGCGTACCTCGTGCGTTTGTTTACCCGCCAAACTCGGCCATGCGCTTTAGTTTCGCCCCGGCCTCACCCAATAGCGGCCCGCTTGGCGGCCTCCTCGGAGGCGTGCTCGGTGCGCCTTTATAGACCAACACGCCGTCCTGACGTCACGCAGCTGCGGTGCTGCTGTCGATGGCACTGCGCTTGCGCAGTCGCTTCACATCCCGCGAATTCGGTTTCTGCGAACGCGCAGTGTTCACACCTGGTGCGGGCAAACGTGGGTTTGTTTGTAAACAGCGTGTCGGTCTATATCTGCAGCACTTGGATTGGCGTTCCTCTCCAGTGCGTTTCGGTGCGACAAAGACACATTTTTGTACGCTTTCTCGTTGAATGTGGTCACGTGAAAACTGAGGGCTACACATGCGCAGAAGGCTACCTCTCATTTTTCATTAGCAACAGCGGAGCTCCCTCAGCAAAAACTAATAGGTTTGAAATCTGTCCAAAGGCTTTCAGTATGTATTTAGAATGTACTTGTACTTCAAAATACACTCAAAGTGTGTTTTGAAGTATATTAATCAAATACATTGGTTTAAACTATAAATATGTTTTTGAAAATACGTCGAATAAATGGGTTGTAAGTACAGTCCAAATATCTTCAAATACGTAACTTCACTCCTAGTATATTTCTAACGCATTTCATGCGTTTTACTTTAAATGTCGACTAAATGCAGGTATATATAATACAAATGTAATAAAATATGAATTTAAAGATTATATTAAATAGATCCAAAGTACACTGAAGTGCCTAAATAGCACCTTAGTATATTCAAATTGCTTTGCAATTTCGCTTGTATAAATATGAACTGGATGCATGCAATCTAATTTTGAAAACAAAGAAGAAAAAAAAGAAAGGCAACACAAAAATACTTTTTGATGGTCGCTCATTTTTCTTTTCTCAAGGCAGAGAAGACAACATGTTGGGTTTGATGACCACATTGAGTTATGCGCGCCATAAATAGATCAGCCAATCGCTGCAATCTTTTTTTTTTTTTTGCGCTGAGATTGTAATAGCATTTTGATCATTTTTCATTTACCTTGTCGTGGTGTACCGGTTTTTCCTGCTATAAAACATTTTGTTATTGGCATTTTTGGCACGATGCTAGCACGACAGAGTGCCTAGTCGACAATCTATGTGCCTTCAACAAATATAATTTAGAACAAGGATATGAAGTCTAATTGCTACACTTCATCGCCACTGACTGTAGCCGGGAAGTAGATCTTTGTGAAACACCCTATGGTAATTTGGACACGTCTGAGGGACAATCAAGTCAAATATTAAAGAGTAGAAATTGGCATGCCCACCTTTTCATTAAAACTCTATACTCTTCAAACACAGCCAACTAGTGTTCAAAATTCTGAAGCCTAGACGAATCCTGTCCAGTTATCACCAGCAGACACTTGAATAACACATAGTCTTTACTGCATCTTTAAAAGAAGGAAACACGTAGTTTCTTGAAAAGGCAAAAGGAAAAATCGAGTACGTTGGGCACAAAGGCAAGAGGGTAGCTCCCTCTTGGACGGCTTTATAGTAGGCGTTCGCGGGTAAAAGATCCTCAACGGAAAAGCAGCCTCCTGCATCACCAGCAAGCTTACGGTGCTCGATAGTTCCACGCTCACATTTTCAGCAGATCGAGCGTGGTCGGCCAGATGGAGGCGCAGTCGGATCTTGCATCGCGATGGCTACGTCGCTACCCCATATACCTACATTGGTGACATGTGCTTAAGCGCGGCACGCTGTAACGGTTTGCTAAAAGTCCTTATAAATTCCCGTAGAATGCTCGGTCGAATATTCGGTGTTTATTTTCTTTCCTCACTGTCTTTTTCCAAATATTATTTGGCATATATTTCCAGCAAATACATAAAGGTATCTTAATTTTTCTTGTCAAGGAAGGTGTCAGCAACGCTTCGCGAGGGGACATTGTGTTTTTATTAGTCAATCATATGTCGCTTGCATACGTAGCATGGTTGGACCATGCAGAAGCTGGAAGAAATATACGGCGAACAAAAGAACCAGCTTTTCCCGGGTGTACGCTCGCTTGCAACAGCTTTAGGATAGTAACTGGTGTGGAGCTTGAGCGTGCGTGCAGCCAACGCACGATAGAAGGCAATGTGAGCGCGTGTCGAGAGGTTTGCACCCGAAAGAGGCGAACCAGGGCGCGATTTTGGTCTCACGATCGGCGTTCACGTGCTCCAAGATCCGGTGACCAATCTTCAGGGTGAGACGTTTTTTTGCAGTTTGTCATTCTCCAGGCTTTCTACCGCATAAATGGGGTTATTAGGGGTATTCGCACGAGGGAGAAATCCCTGGGATTTCTCCACGGCACGCGCATGCCGCGACGAAAACGTCAGGCTTTGCGATGTGCAAAAGCCTCGCGTTTTCGTCTCGTGATACTGCGCGTGCCGGGGAGAAATCCCCGGGATTTCTCCTTCGTGTGAATACCCTTAAAGGGGTGATGTAACAATTTTTGTACTTTGCGCAAATACCACTTAGAACGGAATCCCTTACGTTAATGACCTATGAAACACGCGTTCGTTTTTCACCCTACGCCATAGAAGTCGCAGAAAAAAATGAAAGAAAAACGAGCAGCGTTCACCCCCTCAACTCGCAGCCAGAACAAGCGGCCACGTGATCTGGAGCCGATTATATGCCGCCAATGTTGGTCATAGCCACGCGCTGGGGTTGGCAAAGCAAAGGACACGCGCTGAGTTCCAGACATTGTTATGGCTCGGCTATTGTCGTCGTTGCAGCGATTGGACACGGGCCCCCTACCCGAATGCTTCTCGAGCTAGTAATTATCACGAGCCCAAATCGAGTGCTCACGCAATGCTCGGGTCCAATCTATGAGCCGCATTCAAATATCGTCATTGGGGTGTACTGCGATCCCCACGTTACGTCATCAAATTTTGCAAAGGAGAGATTGAATGAAAATGATCGCTTTTGTCCTTGAAATTACACCGCAACAAAGGGGTTTCTCGGCCAGTGTCGTCGCATGCGAGTATCCTTGAGTCCCACTAGTGCCAGTAAGCTCGTGTAAAGGGAAAACATTCCAATTGAATATCGTTGCACCGCTCCTTTAAAAGGGCTGGGCACTTGATCGATAAACCTACCAATCATTCAATTAATGCTTTCATCGCGATTAATTTTTTCACCTGTTAATCAAGTAAATTTTGACAAAAAAAAAAAACAAGTAAAATGTCAACGCTTTCACCACGCAGACGTGGACGAGTACACTTGTATGAAGGCGAATTTTAGGAGAAATTTTGACTTAAAGTAAACTTAGTGGTGAGATTTGTAACACCAAAGAAATGGAGAAAGCTATACGTGCGCCAGCCACTTCAACGCCGTGCGAGTGTCCGTTTAGCGCAGCAGAGAATATTTAGGGTTCTTCGTTTTCGGGTTTTATATTTTTCAAAACTCGGGGGTAAAAATCGGACGCTATTTTTCGAAGCTGATGATCGGGGAGAAATCGGGTCTTTCTGAAGCCATTAGAAAATCGGGTTTTCTCGGGTCTTTTTTATGAAGGGCAAGTACCTGAAATGGGTTATTTACTCGAACAAAAGTCAACAAAGTATATGATATAGCAATGGTGCTCGGTCTTACAGTATATTTACGCCTTCTGACTCATTTTGAAGCGAATAATGCGGAGGTAACGCAAATCGAAAAAAAAATGGTTACCATCAAACGAGTGACCAAGGAAGCAGTTCTGAAACAGATCAAGAATTGTTCTTATTTTCCATAAATTCAGCGGATTTCAAGACGGAATTCGGGGAGAAATCGGGTTTAACCGGATTTTCAGAAAAACTGTTTAGGGTGCAAAAATCGGGTAATATCGGGTTTCACTCGAAAACGAAGAACCCTAAGAATATTGTGAACAATCAAAGGAGTTCGCTACGACCGGAGGATATCGACGAACCTCTTTGCCTCTATTTGCGATTGTGGGTGTCATTCGGCTGTTTTCAACTACACATTGAATAAAAATCCGAAATTGCATATTTGCCTATTATGTATAATATCACATATTCAGCAATGGTAAAAAAATCATTTAGTATATTCGTGATGGGAATGAACGAAACCGATTAATCAATGAAAGCGTTGCGACTCATCAGGTTAAATTTTTAATCGACGCCCAGCCTATAGTTATAAGCTGTTCTTGTGCTCTGCGGGGAAGCAGACTTTAAGGTCTGTTATTTTAAAGCGTATACGGGGAGCAGAGTACACGAGGGTGATGATGGCTGCTGCCCGGAATGTTCCCGGCGAGGGGTCGAGGTCGCACCGTCGCGGGAAATCGAAGGCAGTGGCGCGAGTAAACGGACTCGCGTGTACCCGGACCGGAATTTTTCCTTCTTGGGCGACACCGTCTGTCGAGTGTGTGGACGGACGAACCTGTTTGATCCGGTGCCGAAGAAGAAAAGACGTCCAACAAAGTCGGTTAGGTTGTCACAGTTCAGGAGGTGTCCTATACCGCAGACTTCACTCCCGACGATGCGAGCGTCCAGAAACATCATCTTTGAGTTGTGGCTCGAAGAGGTCAACCAAGAGCGAAACGCGGAACTATCTAACTCCCGGCTATAACTAATCTCGGCTTTAGTCTTTTTTCTCTACGACGGTGAGTCGCTGCTGATGGCGACTGCTACAACTGTCGTGCCAAGCAAAAACACGGCTTTGACGTTCAAACTTCGCCCAAAAATGCCATAAAAAAATTATTGCGTGTATACATTACTGGAGAGTACACGGAGATCCAAATATTGTAATATACAAAAGAAGCTCGACGAAAGGGCCAAAATATTGCTTGACCAAAAAGTCTGCTATATGTGACACTCTTCATTATGTTTCACATTCCCCGGCATGCTCAGTATTACATCGTAGACATATTTTTTTAATGTTTACATTTATTTCCGGTACCGAAATTCGCCGACTTCTTTCTGAGATCTCAGTTATCACAATGATTATCACTCGGAAAGCTCTGAAAAAATATAAACGCCCAAACTGATTTTTTTTTTTCAGGGCTAGTTTAGGTTAGTGACGTTTTCTGTTTTCTGTCATTCTCAGTCTCGTGGGTTCCGTATCTGGTATGCGGGACGAAAAATAATAAAACATTTCAACCTGGAATATGCGGGAAAATATAAGTGAGGCAAAACGAGGATGCGTGACAATCGGGCATTCTTTCTAAACACCTTCCAGTGGCGTAGAGAGATCAAAACGATGTTTTATCGCATACCAGAAATGACGATATTCAAGATGGCTGCGCCCGTGTGGAACTTTGTATAGGTTTCCAGATTCATCTCTCACTGCATGAGGTCATTGATAATAAGATGATTGAATAAGTAGTAAAGAGCTGCCCACAGAAACACGACAATCGTTGGAGTTAAAGTATAAACTCACGATACCCGCTGAGCGAGAAGGGCAGGGACCTGCGAGGGAGCACGGAATTACTTTATGACCGCCGGGACGTCAAAAATCAAACACAAAACGAAACATGCAAAAAAAAATGCTGTACTACTAAAAAAAAAAAAAAAGAACGCGGGTATTTACATATCGTTGTAATCGCAAATATGCTCTAAAGACCCGTTCACACAGTACCGTTTGATTACGTTGCGTGATGTTACAGGAGCTAATTACGTGCGCTTACGTCGAGAGTCCTCGGGGCATCCGTGCTTTGTATGAAATGTGGCAACCAATGCAAGGAGTTGCTTTGAACGCGAGATACAAAACACGGATGTCCCCGTGACTCGTAATGTAATGAAAACGCGAACGAAGGCTCCTGTGCGAAAGGCACATGTGCACGACATATATGCATTAAAAAAATACACATATGTGAAAAAAAATTTAAGTCGTCTTGTTTCTTTTTATTTCTGAGAAAGGAGCGTACTTACTGCACGCAAAGTGCGAATAGGGTCTCGTTAAAGGCGTATTCGCGATTTCCGTACCACAAATACCATCATGTACGTGATTCGTTTTATTTTTAAACTGGTAGGGAACTACTTTGTCAAGGTTCAGTTTTTATGCCCTTTACTTTTTATTTTATTTGTTTGCATATTGTCTTGCTTTTAAGGAAACAATGTTTGCAATTTTATGCTGTACGCCATCCCCTCGTAAAGCCCTGCTTCTTCTTCTTCTTTTTTCTTTTTTTTTTCCTCTTTTTTTTTTTGTTGTGATGCGATTTTTGCATGTTTTATTTTTTGTCCAAGTTTTGTCTCGTCGAAAATCCCGTCAGTCCGAAATTCCCGGTATCAGACACCAGGAACCGCCGACAACCTTTTTGTGGTGCTTGGTTTGCTTCTCTCCTCCGAGATGGTTCATACTAAAGTTACTATAGTTCATACCAACGTCAGTTGCCAAAAGTTCCTCCTTGAACGCCCGGAAGCCGTTTCGGTGGCGCGTCCGCTCGGTGGTGCTTGCTACGGTCAGCCTGCCCTGTTGACAGAAGCGGAGGATCCAGTGAGAACGTTGGATGCACATCAGAAAAGTTAAGAAAATCATTCCGATGACTCCGATAACGATACCCGATACTCCGTCGCCGCCTTTGCGAGTGCATCGTATCGTTATCGGGGGTTTCGGAGGTATCGGAACGATATACTAAAACCCTCAATGAAGAGCGTAAGTTTGTGCTGCTTACGCAGGGGTTGCGATGATGTCGGAACGCCGAGCTCTTATTGGTTGATCGAGAAAAATAAATAGTGGGTAGAACTCGAGGCATCTAGCGTTGAGGTCTCCCCACAATCCCTTTAATCAAAGCCAATCAGAACCCGGACGTTGTTCTGACGTCGACGCAACTCCTGCGCAGAGAAGCGGACGACTTGCTCTCCGCATTGTCTGCGATGGAAAGAGATTCGATCGTGATCTTTCTGGTAAGCATAATGTTTGCGCAAACTTTTGCATAAACAGAGCGTTGTTTGAAAACAGCCCTTCTCTGCTAGCCTATGAAGGCGTCCCCGCTGTTGACGCTAGGAACGCTATCCGCCTTAGAGGGTTTAGATTACAGGGGATTTCCAACTGTTCGATTGAGGTCACGTGACTTATGGGCCGCGTTTGCGATATGAGCTGCGAGAAGGTGGCGAAAGCGTCGATCGTCTGCAAACGACTCCACTTTTCCGCCTGCTTCCCTCCTCACCACGCGACAACGCAGCGCATGCGCACTTACGACCAATCTTCGCAGGAGGCGTCGCCATTAAATTGCAAACGTTCCCCTTGTTGGAGATGGACCCTCTTTTCAGCCGGGAGTTCTCTATCCGCCCGTGCCTGCCCGCGTGAAAGGCAACAGAGAAGAACCGTTTTCGAACCCCGCTCTTCCGTGTAGCTTGTCAACTGATAGACCTAAGAACGTTGGTTCATAGTTTCACACGGCGTTGGCCGTTCGCTATTCAAAAGCCACTCGGTACATTAGCCTCAGTTCAATACTTTATCACGGCAACAAATTTCGTGAATATTATCCTGCAAGACACAGGGCTGGCATCGTCACTGTGAGGTTAACATAAGCAGTAAGTACCATTCCAATTATGTCATCATCATTTTCATTGTCTCCTATCGCCCACTTTTTTGTCTCTTTCCTTTTAGTGCAGACGCCCAGGTCGTGCGGGCTAGCCTCTCTGCTCCTCGTGCATTCATCTCATCAGGTAGAAAGGTCCCACAAAAGCCTGATTTGTATGCTAAAGAACCTACCTTAATTTGACATGGCATGTGGCATGTCAAATGTGGCCGTGTGGCCAGCTTAATTCACCCAATCCTATCTTGCCATACCAAATAAAAGAATAATTGACCATTTTTTATGTTTTATTTCCTTCTTGGAAGGTAAATGTTCGTTTAACTTCTGGTACCACCTTTAAGCCTGCAAATGTGACAAAGCCGCTAGCACCATTAATTCAGAAAGATTTCAATTTGCCGATTTTTGGTTGATTATTAAACCGATCTTTGCGGTTGTCCTCGCATCAGGTGTCTACAGGACCAGACACGTGGTCAGTGAAGATGGTATTTATGTAAACATTCGTGCCGATTGAAAACACTCACCCGTCCTTACGTCAAACTATATCCATAAAGGCAGCGCCGCTCCGCGGTAGTACTGCGGCAAGCTGCGTGCGCGCGAGCCCTGCCCTAACCAGACTTGTACCTACTAAAAAAGAGTAAGGAATTACATTTACAATTACCCACGGTAAATTGTAACTAACTACAGTTACAATTACACTTCCATAAAGGTAACTGACCGTTACTTCAAAAAGTAATCCGTCGTTTTCGCGGCGTTATTTTCAACCTTTATTGTTGCCGACACTTACACTACTGTGACCTTGAGCAACATCTAGCTCTCAAACGTCTGATAGGACATCTTGCCTCGTTTCTATGTGAAAATGTCGTCCGCCCCGCTAAACACCTTTTCAATCCACCTCTTTTTTTTCATATAGGTGCTGCCATTTAGACACGCGACTGGGTTCTCGATTGAGTGGAACAAGCGATCGGCAAGGCATCTCCCGCCTATTCGACACCCAAAATGTCAGCTAGATCATGTTGGCCCATTGAGACGCTGTGACCTAGATACGGCAAGTGTGGATTATCTTTGTCTCTGGAGTTGATACAAAGAAGCCACCTTCTTTCTCTTCTACTCTGCTAGAAGCAGTGTTGGGTAAAGTACGTCTAAAAGGTACTTCAAGTAAAGTACAAAGTAAATGAGACGTGATGTACTTTAAGTAAAGTAGTAAGTACTCTGGGTGCAATGTACTTGAAGTAAAGTACTATAAATACAATGTACTTTGAAAGTAAAGTACAAGTATTTTAAAGGGGTCCTGCAACAACTTTTTGACTGGTTTTTAATTTGCACCAGACTTAAGCGCACTGAATGTAGTAACTTAATGAAACTTTTCTTTTCGCAAAATTCGCTTTTTTTAAAAGTTATAGACAAATTAGAATTACAAAAACAAGCAAAAAATAACCTCCTTCATGACGTCGTAGCTCCTGGCTTGAGTGGCCGTGAACTAGAGGGGGGATAGTGAGCTCATCGACCTATCACGGCTGCCGCACTCCGTGTCGACGGCTCGAGAGGGCGCCAATAACGCGTGTGTTGGATAGGCTGTAGCCTGTATGAAGCGGGCGGCCAGGGCGGCTCGCATTGCATTTGCTGCCCGATTAAAGACTATTTCGGCATAACACTTCATTGGCCACAAACGACAGCAAACACGGGGTAAAGATCAGTACAGAACGGGAGCCACTTCGCGCTGCCATACCGCCAAACGGCCTTTCTACGCTCCGGGACCTTTCTACGCTCGCCGTTCGTCGGCGCCTCATCCCACTAGCCCTTTCTAATATGCGCCGCTTTTTCCGCCGCTTGGTGGCAGGAATGTCGACGGGTCATTTCTTGTTTCCGTACTTTATAAACTGCATTTGTTTCTTTTCTGATCTAAAATACTGAACAAAAACTACTTTCATACATAATTGAAACGGTTCGCGACACTTATATTTTGTATCTCGACTAATAGAAAAAGCTTTTAGCGGCTCTAACCAGTAGTAAGCCCAGGACCAAAAATGTCAGATTTTGCGCGCTTTCGGTACCGCGGGTCGCCCTCGTCGGTGGAGGAGGTTTCCGCGTCGTCCGGTTTAAATATGACGCACTGATATTTAGTTACTCTCTCCATGCCCGCTGGCTTGCCCGAACCCCAAGAGACGTGGAAACTGCAAAAAAGGTAGACGCTTAAATATGATTGCAGGGCCCCTTTAAAACGCGGCGAATATTTGATAAAGTCAAGTGGCCATAGTGTAGTTATTTTCAGGAATGAAGCCAAATTCGGAAGTCCCTTTTCTGAATTTGGCGCCGCTTCCACTGGATTGTAGCACCGAAGGGGGTTAAATGTACTAGGAGAGAGCATGACGTCAACCCCGTAGCTTCCGCAAGCAATCCTCTCGGAGAGGAGTGTCCTCTCTTTAATGAAAAAACAGTGAGTGTGAAAGCGAGCTGGTGATAATTAATCATAATGTAACACCTGAGATTGGGGTGCGAAAAATAGGGAACTTTCAAGTCTAAGGAAAAAACAAAAGAGAATTTCTCAAAACATTGTGACGTTCTCCTCTGTTGTCTTTTTCTTCAACTTGAAAGTTTAATTGTTGCGCACCACAGTTTCAGGTGCTAGATTATGATTAATTTTGCTCTCATAATATTTTAAACCTCCTCGCTTGCGCTGACCGACCGAGAAGTAGCGAGAGTTCAAAAAGCTACTGGAAAGCCACCCCAAAACAAACGGAGCGATACCTCGTCTGCTCACGTTTCCGCTGAGATTAAAATATTCCTCCCAATATTTCCTCGGAGTTGACAAAGCATCATTTTGTGATACAAATTTAACAAAACCAAATATCGGGAATGTACTTTGAAGTCGGGAATTGTACTTTCCTCAAAAAGTACACGAAAAAAATACTTCAAGTAAAGTACAAGTACATACTCAGAGAATGTCCTTCAAGTAAAGTACATGTTTCCTAAACCTACTTGAAGTAGTACTTTAAGTACAATGTATACCTGAAGTACTTCCCAACACTGTCTAGAAAAAAGCCAAAAATAATGACGGGACAAAAAAGAAAGGCGCGCACAGATCCCTTACACCAGCTCGCGTGCACTTTGACCGCTATTTTTATTATTATTGTAACGAAACATTTTGATTTTGGGAGTTTGCCTAATATTATTTGCCCGAAGAGTTCAGTTCTTTGTATCATTGTGATTGCCCCTTCGTTGTTTGGCAAGCAAGCTGACGAGTTACAATTTGCAAACTCCCAAGCCATGAAAAAAATATTCGAAGCGAGGTTTTAGGTGACGTGAAGCAAGGCTTTGAGCATCTGAGGAATGGCAGGCCTCACGTTTGGTTAATGCAAATGACATAAGTTAGGATGAGGGAGTTAAAAAAATTGACCGCATCTCCACGTGGTGAATGATGTTGATTGGGGCGAAGCTCTGGTGGTGCTTGTCTGCATAGACGCTGAGCCGCAGCATGCCGAGCCTTTCATTCGTTTTCATCCATGTTTATGTCAATTGTGAAGTCAATTTTTTTGACTTCAGAAAAGCATTCGACAAGGTGCCGCATCATCGACTGGTGCAAAAATTACGTGCTTTCCAAGTGGAGCCATTCGTGATAGACTCAGGGGCGGATGCAGGAATTTCCTGAGGGGGGGGGTCAGGTGTTGGTCAGCGTACCATATGTTTAGGAACCCCCTCCCCCTCTCCTTCGTTTTACGCCCTAAATTTTACACACGCAGAAATCAAGAGGGGGGTCAGGGCATCCGGACCCCCCCCCCCCCCCTCTAAATCCGCCCCTGGATAGACTGGATATCGAATCTTCTTTTCAATCGCTTGCAAAGTGTTTGTTATGATTACAAATCTTCATCACATCAGAAAGTAAAATCGGGAGTGCCGCAGGGGACCGTGCTGGGTCCACTGCTCTTTCTTTTGCACGTGAATGATTTACCCGATAGTATTCTTTCAACCATCCGTTTGTACGCTGATGATTGTGTGGTGTATAGGAAGATATCTTGCACTAGTGATTGCATTCAACTTCAGAATGACTTGATTACCATAGAAACATGGGGTAAAAAGTGGCAAATGCAAATCAACATCCTAGAAACAAAATTCTTAAACTTCAACACTAAGCGAAGTGCCACAGTGTTTAGCTACTCTCTTTTAATACGCCCATTGAACATGTGCACACGTACAAATATCTTGGGGTTCATTTCACGTCAAACTTATCAAGGGAAGCTCACATTAATCACGTCGTTGTAAAGGCAAACCAAAGCCTCGGTTTTTTTAGACGAACACTACATATGGCTAACCGGGATACAAAACTCGTAGCTTACACTGCCCTTGTTCGCCCGCAGCTCGAATATGCATCTACAACATGGAACCCCCACCAGGCTTACCTAATACAGAAATTAGAGTCGATCCAAAACAGGGCAACTCGGTTCATTCTTAAAAACTACACACACACTAGCATTACTACGCTAAAAAAAGAACTCGGCCTTCCACTGCTCGCTGAAAGAAGGAAACTGACCAGACTAGTTTCATTACACGCTTTGTATTATCAAGCCCCTTTAAAGAGAGAATTGTACTGTCCTGCGGCTCATCACATTTCTCCTCGTTCAGACCATTCTCAGAAAGTTCATCTGGTAACACCAAGGACAAACCTTTTTAAATTCTCTCCACTGCAGTTATCACTGTCAGAATGGAACTCTCTGCCAGAACATATTGTCACAATTCAAGACTCATCTGGATTCAGAGCTGCACTTGCTACTTTTCTCGATGTTTAGCAACCTTTAACCCTGTGTTTTTCCTTTCTTTGTTTTTGTTTGTTGTAAAGGCCCCCCCCCTTATGTAAAGCCCTACGGGCACTTTAAGGGAACAATAAATGAAATGAAATGTCAGAAAGAGAATGTGTGGTATGGAACGTGGTGATATACGCATTTGAGAATTTGACCGCAGCGCCCTCTCGTCTATAAACGTTGAGCCAATGCATGCAAAGTTTAACGCATCAGGAACTGAACTAAGAAAAAATTGGGCCCCGCCAAAAGAACGACCCAGGGCCAGGAGGAACCGACAGGGAGAAAGGACCCAGCAGAGCCCGACGCCAGCCAACCAGCCCAACCCTGCGAAAAGGCACAGAGGGACAAAACTGGTGGGTCGACGATGGTCGAGTACAACAAGTGAGTCGAACAACCACCGCCGTAGGTGACAGTGTGATTCATAAAAAACTTACCCTTACAAAAAAAAAAAAAAAATATATATATATATATATATATATATATATATATATATATATATATATATATATATATATATATATATATACATTGTTTAACGATTTTACTTTTGTCAATATTTAATATTCCCGCCTTTTTCCTCCGTGAATGAAAAGAAAATGTAAGGGATTACAATAATTTTTTTGCAAAAAAAAGTAAGGAAATTACAATTACATTCTAAAATATGTGATTATTCCCTTACAAAATTACTGATAAATGTAAAGGAGTACAAGTAATCTCGTTACTTGTAACGGATTACGTAAAGCCTGGTCCTAACTTTGACGAACCGGCTTTTCCTTCTTGCCCGCGCCTATTCAACTCCTGCGGAAAATGGGGAGCGGGTATCCCCAACGGCCAGGTTGTAACGTGTTGACGCCACCAAGTGGCGAAACTCAGAACCACGACAGCTTCCCCGTAGGTTTGCCCGTGAAGGAAAACATGACGTCACGAAGGCGCGGGGGGCGCCGCCGAAGGCTTCTCTTCGAGCGCATTCAAAATACAAATGTGCGATTGTTTTCAGTAGATTTCGTTGATCATGTCTGCCGCCACACAGCAGTGGCGGCAGCGCGCACAACGTTCGTACAGCCAGAGGACTAATCGCACCTACTATCGTTGCAGGTTGGTTCGATTTCTTTACGCTTGTATTCTGTCTTTCTCGTGCCGCTGCTGCTCGCTGCTGCCGCTGCTGCTGTTGCTGAGACTGTGTACTTTCGAAAGGATGGAAACTGTTTGCCCAAAATGCAATGAAGAAGTGTCAGATGCAGACTCGGGGCTCCTATGTACAGGATGTGAATACACATATCACGTGAGCCCTTGCTCCGGTGTCACCGATGCGACCTTTAGGTCAAAGGGTAGTGCTATCCATAAATCATGGCGATGCCATACGTGCAAAACTGTGAAATCCAGGGGTGGCAGTTTGAGCAGCAAAGAAGAAATAAAGCCTGGGATGGCGGCCATGTTCACTACCATAAATGCGAAATTAGATAGTCTCTTGGACTTGAAGGAAACTGTGGCTGGCATTGAACATTTTATGCAGGAACTATCAGACAAATACGACGAAGTGGTAAAAGATATCAGCGCACAAAAAAAAGGAGACAAAAAAACTGCAAAAACGAGTAGAAACGCTTGAAAA
>JAZHYW010006736.1:0-49540 GCA_037355805.1 Ixodes ricinus
CAGCTTGTTCATTTCCCTGTTTCACTCCTCCCTTGGACGCGTGCCGTATCCAAGGGACGAGTGCACACCATGAACCGATTTTGTGCTGTTTATACACCTGCAAATTGTATAGCAGCAATCAGGTTCAAATAATTTTCACTACCCAGTGATATTTTTTTATGATAGTAATGATATACATGTTATTAAATTTGTCCAAGTTGAAAACATAAAAATCGGCGGCAGCAGAACTCAATGCATAAAATGGAAATAAGAAACAGTAAATATTTTTCGAGTTGTTGTTTCCTGTCAAAGCTTACTTTTATCAACATGGTACTACACACATTTTAACATTATGTTCTTTTTCGAACGTTGTGAGTTGCAGGCTTTTTGCCTTGTGTAACTGTCTTCACTAAAAAAAAAAAATGTTCCACCGCAACTTTTTTTGCATTGACACCTCGATTTCAAAATAATTACAATAATTTATATTTAAACTTTTGGCGAACAATTTTCTCTTACAATATTTTGCCACCAACTAGGGGAGGTGCACAACGTCGCATGCGCGTCGGGTCTCCTGCAAGAACGAGGGTCGCTTCCCGCAACGCTTGTATAGAAAATGGCGTACCATTGCCATTCACACGATTACCAGCAACCTCCGCGCTTCCCCGTGACTCGTTGTTTGGCAGCACATTGAGATCAGTGGGCAGCACCATGAGCTGCAACGTGAATTGTACAATAGTGTGAAATGCGGGACATTTTGAAGATTCGGGAATTTCTCGCAGGACGTGGGACACGATCTCTCAATGCGGGACAGTCCGACAGTCCCGCGAGTCGCGGGGGCGGATGGTGGACCATCCGCCCCCGCGAGGGAGTGGGTTGGGCGGAGGCTGCGGACCATCGAGCTGGTTGGTGTTGCAGAGCGCCCTACGTGACCACTGACTGTAGGGTGCAGTGGGGCGCCTGCGCCTCTGGCTGGGTTTGGGGCTTCCGCGGTGTCGGCCATTTCCCAGTCCTCCTTCTTTTCCTTTAATTTTTTTTCTCTCCTTTTGGTGCTGCAGGCCTCTGGCATGGACCCTCGGTCTTTCTGCTCCCACCGGCATCTCTTTCTGAGTGCAAATAAATATTATCATTATCATTATCACCCTAGCTAGATCACACGAGCTCGTGTGTAGATGGCGCAGGCCACCACATAATTTAGAAAACTGCGTTATGGTATACCAGTGGTATACGTTTTGCTCCTTGGTTTTGCTAGACTTTGCCCACTTTGTTTACTAGACAAAATTCAGAGCCATATTCTGACAAAATTACGTTTTGTCTAATATAAAAGCACACTCTTGATATCACGATTGAGCCAAGTACATAAAATAAAGTCAAAACGTTTCAGAAACAAATTTGGATCTGATTGGATGTTTGGTCGCTTTGGTGTCGACACAGATCCAATCCAAGCCAAATTGACCACGCGAGTCATCGTGCGACGACCTCGACAGCATCCTACCGCGTGTTTGTGGGCCGCAGTGCCGGTGGGCCGCCGATGTGTCGTCGGCTCTCGATGGCGGGGAACAACCGACTACTCTGAGGCCAGCATCAGCTCAGAGAGCCATGTGGTCCCGGGCCAGCCGACTGTGCAGGTGCGCGTACCGCTGCGGCGGAGCTCGGCTCTGCCAGCAGGGTGCCGGCCGTCCTCAAGTGCGGCCCAAGAGCGGTGGCCACGGAAAGGGAAGCCAGCTGTCGTCGCTGTTTATGCCGGTGCCCGTCAAGGCGTCCCAGAACCCAGACGACATCAACGTGGGCGAGGAGCTGACCAGCAAGCTGCGCAAGGAAGACCTGCTCAAGCTGCTCAATCAATTCAGCAAGAGGCCCGAGGTGTCGAGCTGGAGCGAAGAGAACGGCCTGGACGCGCGCCTCTTCCACCAGGCCTTCGTGAGCTTCCGGAGACACTGCATGGAGTCCGAGCAGCTGCCCGCCGACCTGCACGTGGTGTTCAGCGACATCCTGACGGGGGCCCAGCACCTGGATGACCTGCTGCCCTACTTCCTGCGCCACGCGCGCACCGTGTTCCCGCACCTGGAGTGCATGGAGGAGCTGCAGAAGATCAGCGACCTCCGGCTGCCGGCCAACTGGTACCCGGACGCGCGGAGCCGGCAGCGGAAGGTCGTCTTCCACGCGGGTCCCACCAACAGCGGCAAGACGCACCGAGCCCTCGAGAGCTTCGTGAACGCCCGCTCGGGCCTCTACTGTGGACCGCTCAAGATGCTGGCCGTCGAAGTGTTCAACAAGACCAACGAGAAGGGCACCCCCTGCGACCTGCTGACGGGAGAGGAGAGGCGCTACGCGCGCCCGGACGGCCAGCCGGCCGATCACCTCGCGTGCACCGTCGAGATGGCTGCCGTCCACTGCCCGTACGACGTGGCCGTGGTGGACGAGATCCAGATGGTGAGGGATCCCCAGCGGGGCTGGGCTTGGACCCGGGCCCTGCTCGGTCTCAACGCCGAGGAGGTGCACCTGTGCGGCGAAGAGGCGGCCCTGCCACTAGTACAGGGGATCCTCAACTCCGTAGGCGAAGAGGTGGAGGTCCGTCGCTACAAGCGCCTGACACCTCTGACCGTGGAGAACCGCGCCTTGGAGAGCCTCGACCAGGTGCGGCCGGGGGATTGCCTGGTGTGCTTCAGCAAGAACGACATTTTCCAGGTGAGCCTACAGATCGAGAAGCAGGGCCTGGAGTGCGCCGTCATCTACGGGGGCCTCCCACCGGGGACCAAGCTGGCCCAGGCGAGCAAGTTCAACGACCCCAGCCACCCTTGCAAGATCCTGGTGGCCACGGATGCCATCGGGATGGGCCTCAACCTCAGCATTGGCCGGGTCATCTTCTACTCGCTGGTCAAGCCGTCACTCAACGAGCGTGGCGAGCGGGAGATGGACACCATCTCTACATCGCAGGCCCTCCAGATCGCGGGACGCGCTGGCCGTTTCGGTAGCCAGTTCGCGTCCGGACGCGCGACCACCTTCCGGCCGGACGATTTGCCGCTCCTCCGACAGATCCTGGCTGCGCCAGTGGAACGCATCGAGGCAGCGGGGCTGCACCCGACGGCCGAGCAGATCGAGCTGTTCGCCTACCACCTGCCGCACGCATCCCTTGCCAACCTTGTGGACATCTTCGTGAGCCTGTGCAAGGTGGATGCCTCGGCTTACTTCATGTGCAACCTGGAGGCCTTCAAGTTCCTCGCGGACATGATCCAGCACGTGCCGCTGCCCTTGCGCGCACGCTACGTCTTCTGCTGCTCGCCCATCAACCAGAAGATGCCCTTTGTGTGCAGCATGTTCCTCAAGTTTGCGCGCCAGTACAGCCGCAACGAGCCGCTCACCTACGAGTGGCTCGGGCGCAGCGTGGACTGGCCCCCCGCCGTGCCCAGGACGCTGGTGGACCTGGCGCATCTAGAGGGCGTCTTCGACGTGCTTGACCTCTACCTGTGGCTGAGCTACCGCTTCACGGACTTGTTCCCCGACGCCGAGGCCGTAAGGGGCATGCAGCGGGAGCTGGACCTGGTCATCCAGCAGGGCGTGCTCAGCATGACCCAGCTCCTGCGTGCGGAGCCCCGCCGAGAGAGCCGCGAGCAGACGGCGGAGGAGTTGAGCAGAGGGCGGCTCGCGGACCGCCTGCTGGCACAGGGGCTGCTCACCAAGGAGCAGCTGGTCGAGCTTCAGCGGGAGTGGCAGCGCTCGAGTCCACGCAGAGGCAAGAAGCCCAAAGAACCACAATAGAATCGTCCTAGTACCTAGAGTGTGTGCCTGTGACTAACGACCATGTCTAGCATCTTCCGGATTCTCCACTGAAGGTTTCGATATCCCTACATGGCAATGAGGGTGCCTTTTATGACTGTCGTCAGAGGCCTTGGCTGTTGGAACGTCCTCGGCAGTACCTAAAGCGCCGCGTGTTGAGGTTGTTTTGGAGGGGATGCAGAGACGATTAAAGGACTCAAACTATGCAATTCCTGCATCTTCTGCCCTGTGGCTGAGCTTAACGAGGCGAGGACAGCAGTTCTCTCTCTTGTGGAATTGATAGATTAACTTCAAACTGCACGATGCAGTATGTGATGATCAATTGTGCATCGAAAGAACAACTTGGGAGGCATTGTTGATTGTGCCAGATGGTAACCTAGTTTAAAGTCTTGTAAAGTATCGACTCTGGCTGAATAGTGCTATAAATCAACGATAGATGAGAGCCTTCAGCGTCGTGTTCATGCTTACAGGACCGCTTGATCCCCACAAAATGTACCTTGCAGGTTCATAACAGTGAGGAAGTTTTGGTGAATTTAAATTGCACTATAAAAATTCAGAATGCACGTGACAGAGTGCTATAATGTCGAGTCTATTAAGCGTAGCATTCTGCTCGCACTCGCTGTATCACTAATCGTATGTTACATCATAGATCGAGGGTCTCAAACACGCAGCTCACAGGCTTCATGCAACTCGGGACGCAAGCATTGAGCGAGCCCCCGTTCCCATGTCTCGAGCGCTACATTGAGTCATAAATAATGGTCTTGGGTCGTAAGTTTACTTACACTTAAGGTGTAGCTCTGCACTTATGACACCTTCATATTTATTTTCTACTCCATTTGTTTCGCCTTATTTTTGCCTTTGAGCTCTTCCACTACTATGCAACAACCGCGAGTTCTTCAGGATGCACCTCGACTGTGCAAACTCTCACTCAGTAGGAGCAACTTTCAAAGATAGAGCTATGAGCTTGGGTTATTAGGAGTAGAAAAATAGAAATGAAACTCGAGAATTGCCTAATAATAAAAATCAATGAGTCTGTGCTTGCTCTTTTGCTCTACCGAAGAATACGAGCGAGGTAGCGGCGCAATTTTTTAATTTTGTTTTCGCATCGGTGATGGGCCTAAAGTAGTCGCATCAGGAAATCGAAGCTAAGGGTGTAAGTTTACGAAAAGGAGAGAGCACAAGATCCCTTCTCTAGAAAATCTCTAAGTGCACGGACTGCAGCACGTGACGGTCAAGGCGCATGGGCGTTGAAAAGCTGTGCAACGATGCACGTTGAAAGATTGCATGTCTACTTTGACATTGTTATCTTGTGCAGGACAGAAGGCCTTCAGGAATGCAGACGCGACTTGGCAGCACGTGCGCGGTCAAGGCTTGCACCTGGCGTTGAAGAAGCTGTGCAACGATTGCGACGTTGAAAGAATTCGCATGTTCTACTTTTGACATTGTTTATCTTGTAGCAAAGGACAGAAGACGCATCTCCTTCAAAATGTTGCAATTCTGCCGAGAAGCACGGCGACTTGGCAGCACCAGGGTGTCGAACCGAAATGTTTTTCGTTCCGGTTCAGAAAAAAGTTCAGCTGGTTCAGCTCCGGAGGGGAAAAATAAAGGTTCAAACCGGTTCGTACTCATATGCTACAAAAACAATTGACGACAGCAGAAAATAAACTATGGATATTTTATAAAAGTGTTACATATAGAATGCAAAGGCTCACATTACTGTGTGGAACGAACGAGCTAGTGCTGTGGCACGTCGGGACGTTGGTGAAAGCGCAGTTTAATATCAGGCAGCTGACCAAAGAAGCAGGACGTCGTCATGCATATCCGGGGAAAGACGGCATCAGTCAATAGAATGAACTTCAGTGCAGAAAAGGCTCGCTCCACGCTGACCTGGGTCGCAAACACTCCCAGTGCTACTTGCGCTAATGCATAGAGTTCTGGATGGCGTTCCCTTCTCTCCTCCCAAAACGGCAACACGTTAGCGTCCCTTGAAAGCCGCGGCTCCTTGTCTAGCAATGCTCAGAAGAGCTGTGCGCCTTGCTGTTTGTGTTTCTGAGGAGAAAACGTTTTGGTCCTTGTTGTTTCTGCTATCAGAGATCGAAGGTGTTTTGCTGTTTTCTGTGGCTGTAACTGTTGTTTGAATCCTCCCTCCCTTTCCCGGTGCAAGACTTTAATTTCGGACAGATTATTAAATCCGCTGAGTTGTTCTAAAAGCAGATTGGATGCGCCACAATATGGCAACTAGTGTAGGTTCTAATATATCCGTCGGCCTTTGTATCGCTTTCTTATCCAATCAGATGTACAATGAAATCAAGGCGTTTAATGTAAATTGCACACAACTCTACAAAATTGGAGACAAGAAACACCAAACAGAGATCGGACTGAACGCCAAAGCAAACAAGGACAAAAGAGGTATAGACAACACTAGGCGTGTTGTCTATACCTCGTTTTGTCCTTTTTTTTCTCGTTTAGTTTGAGATAAAAAATATCCAGCCCAACTCACCGTTTTGCCACCAAACAGGCTCATTAATTGACAGTGGAGGATCCAGGGGGCGGCGACGGGGCGGCCGCCCCCCCAAACCAAGTCAACCCCCCTCCCCCTTTTCGGAGGCCAATTTGACATGGGTGGACCCCCTGGTGCACACAAAAGATTGGGAGAATGGCATCCTTACAAATTTTACGCCCCCCCCCCCCCCCAAAACGGAGTTTTGGTTCCGTCCCTGTTAATTGGTCACTTTTGCTGACGTACGAATTGGGTATGTTCTAGTGACAAATTGCCTGTGATGAGCCATTTCCGGTCCCCAAGAAAAGCTTGGGACGAACGTGGGCATTTGTTTAAGAAATACATAAGACCAGAAATCCCGGAAAATTTATAGTTACTGTGCTCATTTCGTTCCAGTTCTCGAGACAAACTTAATAAATTATGAAGAGGACCGTTATGTGAAAACCTGATCATGGAACGTTACAGAGCTTTCTGCTACCTATTTTTTTCCCACTTTTTGACTTCCTATATGGAAGAAACACCGCAAAAATAATTGATCAATTTTGCCCAAGAACGAAAAAATAATTATTTCGGTCCTATTCATCTTTAATTTGTGCGAAAATAATTTTTTCTTTAAATTTTTTGGTTCACTATTTTGGTTACTGTGCTTTTTGCCACGCCTTTTTCACGCATGCTGACTTCGCGTATGAACCGAAAACCGCATAGAAAAAAATTGGTTCCGCTCTGGAGCGAGAAAAAATGATTTCGTTCGGGTTTAACTCCGGTTCGCACGAAAATAAGTCTTTTCCGGTTTTCGGTTCGGTTCAATACCCTGGGCAGCACGCGCGACGTGGTCAAGGCTTGCGCTCTAGGCGTTGAAGAAGCTGTGCAACGATTGCGACGTTGAAAGAATTCGCATGTTCTACTTTTGACATTGTTTATCTTGTAGCAAAGGACAGAAGACGCATCTCCTTCAAAATGCTGAAATTCTGCCGCGTAATCGCGAGGCAAAAACGAGAATGTTTCCCGATCTGCAGCCGCGAACGGTGGCCATGAGAACCACGCGGTGCGACGTAAAAGGAGGACTTGTAAAAAAATAGCAAGTTGTGCAAGTATCTGGTCAATAAAAGGTAATTGTAATAAATCTTATTGTTCCAACGTGCTTACAAAATAAAATTCTGGAACAAATGTGTGCATTGTCCAAACAAACTGCAGTAGAACCTCGTTAATGTTTCTCAGGGGGACTGCGGGGAAAAAGTTATAATCCGAGAAAAAACCGTAAAAAATGAATAGGGCCCCTAGAGCTAGGAGTTTGGCGGGACCAGTGGTTTTGAACGTAAAAGCTGGGAACGTATTGACAATTTTCGGACTTTGGCCAATTAACTGCGGAAATTAATCCACGTCGCCTACGGAGTGAAGAACAGAAAACCAAAGTTTCTTGCGTGCGCTAGTTGTTATTTAAAAAAAATAAAAAAAATCGAAGGTCAAAGTTTCACTCTTTTGAGTGATGTACTCTGGGGGACCACCTGGTTTGCTTCAGAGAGCTCAGCCGCGATTGTCGACTTTTCAAGGGTTAGCATCGTAGAAGGTTGTGGCGAGCGATCGACACAAAAGACTGTTCGCCATGGGGCCGACGGCGACCGTAGCAGCGGAGGGGGACAGATTTTTGTCGAGTTCCGCATGCATCCCAGAGACGTGTCACCGTAGTTCCCGTAACTGCCATAAGCGACTGCAGATAGGCAAATAATTTGTTTTTTCCTTCGCAATTATGCGGCGGAATAGCAGTTTTTCGAGGCAAGGCCACGCATTTTTTGTCACTTGTGCCTAGATAAACAAATTCTTTCATCGTTAAAATCGGTGCACTAAAGGGGCAATGCAACAATTTTGTACTTTGCGCAAATACCGCTTAGAACGGATCCCTGACGTTTATGACCTATGAAACAGGCATTCGTTTTTCAGCCCACGCAATAGAAGTCCCAGAAAAAAATTAAAGAAAAACGAGCAGCGTTCATTCCCTCAACTCGCAGCCAGAACAAGTGGCCATGTGATCTGAAGCCGATTATATGCCGCCAATGTTGATCATAGCCACGCGCTGGGGTTGGCAAAGCACAGGACACGCACTGAGTTCCAGACATTGTTATGGCTCGGCTATTGTCGTCGTTGCAGCGATTGGACAAGGTGCCACTACCCGAATGCTTCTCAAGCTAGTCATTATCACGAGCCCAAATTGAGTGCCCACGCAATGCTCGGGTCCAATCTACGAACCACATTCAAATATCACCATTGGGGTGTAATGCGATTCCCACGTTACGTTATCAAATTTTGCAAAGGAGAGATTGGATGAAAATGATTGCTTTTGTCCTTGAAATAACACCGCAACAAAGGGGTTTCTTGGCCAGTGGCATTGCGTGCGAGTATCCTCGAGTCTCACTAGTGCCAGTAAGCTCGTGTAAAGTGAAAAACATTTCAATTGAATATCATTGCACCGCTCCTTTAAGGACAAGCGTCGTTTCTGCTACGAGACAAAATTCTGATCACAGTGCAACCCTTTCCAAACTCCCAGCGGGAGCGAGAATCGCACCAAAGCTCGGCGAAGATCACCTTTAAAAAAGGGGGGAAAAAAGATTTATTTCAGACTTTGTACAAGACCGTCACGCACTCAACAGAAAAATTCCTAGATGCAGTTTCTTTTCGATCCAAGCAGCAAACGCTGGCAGGGCGAGAGGACATCCTAATAACTCCGTAGTTAGAAGAAAAAAAAAAAAGAAAAGGGGGGGGGGCGAGTTTGCGGAAAGTAACGGCACTTATTTACAAGAAGGTTCCGTGTAGGCGGCACCAGGCAAGCCGGCTTGAGGGCAAACGCAAGTGTAGAAACACCGAAGTGGAAAGGGGCCCCTTGCTCGGACAACCTGCGGCCGGAAGGAGGTTGGTCGGTCCTCTCCTCCTCCTTGGGGCCCTGCAGTGCACTTTGTGGAAGTTTCCGGCGGTCGCTGCTGTCGTAAGAAACACTCTCGTCCCGCTCTCAGGCGTTCTGGGCGTATAGCCTGGTCCATTCCCGCGCTGCAACGAAAGGTAGAATAATGAGCGAGCGGCCATCCTCTGCTCTCGGGTGGCCGTACGCCACCCCACCGACCAACGTTGCGGGAGGTACCCATTGTTCCCATAAAGCGTGCACAACAAATTCGCAGCATTGTGAGACACTGCAACACTAGGCGAGAGAATGTTAAATACGAGTCCTCTCGCTTTGACAGAAGCTGCGGTTGGCCACCGTTGTCTGCTTTTTCCACATTCCTCAAACGATCACCCAGTTCATAAAAATTGCAATCTTAAACAAACTACCAGTGCCATCTATACACCTTCGCAAGAACATCTCCGCCATGTTGGGGTGCGCGAAGACAAGATGGCAGCATCTGCTGCGTCGCCAACAGCCGGCGTCGGCGACAAACTTGCTGTTTTGGAACGCAGGAGGAGGCATCCACGCAGAATCGTAGCATCAAATATTGCGGGAGGTGGCATGTTTCAGGGTTGGAGCTGACTTTTAACGATCGCAGCCCCTGCCCCAGCACGTCGTGGAAGCCAGAGCTGCCGCGAGTGCAGCCATCGTCAATGCAATGGCCGTGTGGCTTCTGGTATTCTGATAAGCATATTTGAGACGGTGTTAAAGGTGAATTACATAAATGACGAGGACAGGACGACACATCTGTTCTCCTCTACACGCTCCATTTCCACGGGCTTTGAGACTTTAAATATTTTTTCTCTAATTGTTTGATTTGTTACTGGTTTAGGTGTTTCATTTCATTGTTTTTGCTCTTTTGCGGTCGAAACCAACACCTGCATATTTTAAAATAATTTTTTAGTCTCTTTCCGCACTCAGTGGCGTATGCTCCAGCAAGAGACGCCTGGCAACATTGTACGAGAAGCAGCGAATCTCCTGGCTGAAGAGTAGGTCAGCCTGAACTCGGTTCAAGGTTAAGCCGGGATCCCACTTGCAAAGGTGTATCGGTAAGTCACACGAACAGCTGAATGTGATGTATCGACCGTTTCATATCCTTAAAGTATGTGGCTTGCGAAAGCATAGACAGGCATTCAAAGATTTGTAACTAAATATGCTTGTCCCACTGCAAGTTTCAGTGTATTAGACTAGGCAAGCCGAGCTTTGAAAAAACCGAGGCGAGCTCTTTGGGAACAGTTCACGAGACAACCATACGTTCAATTTTCCCGCGAATCTGTGGCGGATGCTAATGCCAGGGCAATGTTTTGAGCAGAAGCAGTTCATTACACGACTGCGATCGCCAACAACCACAATGCTAAAAGAGAGGGGAAAAAAGAAAAAAATGGGGAGTGAATACAGATATGAGTGTTACCTTTTCGGTTTAAATATAATTGAAACTCATAAATTCGTGAATATTTATCCCTAATTTCTTGTATATTTTCGACAGAGATGAAATCAAGCAAATTCAATTGCCATTAAAAGAAAAAGAAGCCTAGAACTACACTTTTTGTCGTAGCGGCGTTGTTGTTCCGGCGGCAACGAAGCCTCCGTGGCGTCGACCGTGGAGTGTTATCAGGAGCCTAGCTCGGACGCTCTTTATTGTGGCGCGGGGGCTGCAGTTTATAAAACGGAGTATGCCTGTGCCCTTATTCTCCATGTCGGTGGCATTTTGACACGCAACATATCTGAAAGTAACGGCGAATCACGCGAGGCGTGTGTCACTGCTATTACGAGTCTCAAGTAATATACATTGATAGTGTGTTTAGAATTTCTGGGCGTAAAAGCAACATATACCTCGAAAAGCTGCCTGTTCGGGACTCATCCATACAAGAAACATAGTAATGAAACCATTTTGCATTTGCCACCTCTTCGTAGTTTATGCCACATTAAAGGGATACTGAAGCAAAACTTGAAATACACCTATTATGGTCAGAAATAGGTTTAATAAGATCAATGATATCCGTAAATCATAATCGCGCGTTTGCATTTTGAACGGATGGCTATATTTTTCACTCCTGGGCTGCCGCGCTCGAAAATCGGCCATCGGAGAGTGCGATGCGTCTGCGTGGATGTTGTGGTACGAGCGTTGCCACTTGGTGGCGCGTCGACGATTTACGACCTGTGACAATGTGGCCGTTTGAGATATGCAAGGGCTGCGTGCACGCTGCACCACGGCAAGTCGGCAACCACAGCACCACTGACAAAACCAGCTCTGAGGCCGGATTCTCAAAGCGAACTTGCGACAAAAAGTGTGTACGACAAATTTGAAAGAAAGCCCGTATTCTCGAAACGAAATTGTCGTAACTTTTGCGCAGGTTACGACAGAATCCTACGACAGCTCCGAAGCTGTCTTACACACTTTTTACGATCAAATCAACATGGCCGACAGCGTCGC
Organism: Ixodes ricinus; assembly: GCA_037355805.1. Lineage (NCBI taxonomy): Eukaryota > Metazoa > Arthropoda > Arachnida > Ixodida > Ixodidae > Ixodes > Ixodes ricinus. The sequence continues at coordinate 11,620 of JAZHYW010006736.1, forward strand.
AGCAACGGACATCTATTTTTCTACATGCTCTTCTCACGCGTCCCGACTTCAACCAGCAAAAAAAAAGGAAGGAGTACTTGAAACAGACCACGACGAACAAGAACGCTGGATCCACAAACACCCGATAAGAGCTACAACGGCCACGATTCCACCGACCAAGCGAGCTCGGCAGAATATAGTAGGCCTAGCAGCAACATCGACTCGGCGCCATACCCCTTTAAAGGTACACATCTAAACTTGTTGCCTTAAGGAAAAAGTATGTTTTTCTCATCGCTCGTACGCCGCGCAAAGAAGTTCTTATAAGATTTGGTGGCGGGCGGAAGAAACAATGCTTTTGGCATTTGAAACGTGTAGGTCTGGATAAAATAACATATAGCCTATACGTATTCTCAAATGCACATACATATAGCTTAATGCACCGCACAAAAGGAGAAATTAGTAACGCTCTGCAAGGAGCCGGACCTCTTTTTACTATGGTCTTCAAGGCGTATACGAGTATGGTGCCTTCCCCGATTCTGCTATTTTTTCGGCAAACAGTGGCCGCCTCGCCAAAAACTAAATACAGTCGCTGACCGATTATTCGGACTCCGATAATTCGGACTTGTTCGATATTTCGGACCTAAACGACGAACCGTGACTTACCCCATAGAAATAGTGCATATTCATGACCAAAGTTTCGGACAGCTCGAAGTCCGAAAGTTCAATTATTTGGACAAAATCGTCGCGAGCGATCAGCGGGAAACGCCACCGAGACGCCGCCATTTTGAATTCTATGTTGGCTTCACATGGATTGGCTTGGTTTGGCAGCGATACTCGAGTACTCCCAAGTCCTACCGCTAGGTGACGCTATGCTAGCCCTTTTTTCCATTTAGCTGCACGTCATCATCATCATTATTATCTTCATTTTTTTTTCCCTCCATTCTTTTTTTTTTGCGCCTCCGCCACCTTCGCCCCACTTTTGCGTTGCCAGTCGCCATTTTGCGCTCGTGGATTTGCGCCTCATGTCGTTCAGACAACGCTGGCTTGGATGTCATGGCCCCATCTGTTCTTCTGCCGCCGCGATGCGTCGTTAAGAAGCACAGAAAGTACTCAACCTTAACGCTAGAAAAAAGGCAGCAGATTCTCAAGCTAACAGAAAGTTGCCGACCTCGAACGGAGGTGTAACCTGAAGCAAGGCACTATTTGCGGCTTTTTTAAGCCCGTTTAGAAGTAATAAAGGCAAGTTTTTCAATCTGCTGATTTTTCGGACTGCTCTGTTATTCGGACGTTTTTTCGGTCCCTGCGAAGTCCGAATAATCGGTCGGCGACTGTATATAGCCAATAGCCCTACATGGACCTACTACACCGTGTGGGCCATCACTGAATCTTGTATATCTTTATTTGAGATGCACCATATTCCCCAACATATAGACCATTCCATTTAGCGCTCTCTGGGCGGCACCATTTTGTTCGACAGCAGCACCTTCTCCATACATCCGGGAAATTGAGCGGGTTCGGAGGGGTAAAACGAGAGAGAGGGCACGCGCCCGACTCCGCTAGCAGACGACAAACCGGGAGGTTGCCATTCTCTATCTTTGAGCTGTACCGGCGGGCTGTACGGAACATCGAACTCTCGCTTGTGGCTGCCGTTGTGAAGTGGTTCGTGTTCTTAGAATAGTTGTGGCTACTCTAAAATCATCCTATAGCTCTCTGTTGTTCTATTTCGGTAAATGATCAACTAGCAAATCTTTTTTCCGTTACTTAAATAGCAGTTGAGTCAGCCAGCAGTACAACCCTCAACTACTGCGTGTATTGCGGCAGGAGAGCACGTTTTTATTTATTATTTCAGACTTCCACTCATGGTCACTAAAGGCCTACACCAGTACGAACTTTGTATAGTAAAAAAGGTACAGCAACCGGACTTACTTTTTGCCGGAGAGACCAACCAATCTGACACAGTTTTCCCTATATTTTTTTTTATTTGCATGCAGGTAACAGCGCATTTGGACCCTGTTAGTCTTTTTATCTAGCATAGTATTACACGATAACTGGCATACCAAAATCTGCGCATCTCCGCTTGAAATTTCCAAAATGACGCGATTTTAAACAGAGTGTACACCGGCCGGATGGTAGGTACTGCCCACTCAGACGAGCAGACGACATACGGGTGAGAGGGGGTGGGCATTTTTTTCTCTCTATTACCCTCTCTGCTATGACCCTAATGGAACGGTCTATAAGTTGCGTTTTTTTTCCCCAAAGTTCCGTCGGGGCATCTTCTACGGCGGAGCAACTTTTGGCGGATAAACTCGATGTAATGGCAGGACCCTCGGATGTGCCTGTCCGGGAAGGCCGCCGTGTTTGGAGGGTCGGCGACTCGACCGACCCCTTGCATTGGCCGACTTGGCTCTCTCGGTGTCTAGAAAATCCACGTTCACCTTCCCAATTCCGAAATGATGACGCCTACGGCAAGGCTTGCTTCGTCGGAGCCTTCCAATTTTGACGCGTCCAGCACCTATTGCCGCAGCGACGGGAGTGACTGTCGTCGAGAGATGTCGGAATCCGATCCTTTTGACTAAGACCCGCTTGTGAGAAACTTGTCGCCGCCTGCGACTATCTGAACGTCGACATGCGAGACACTGCCGTGGTCCACAAACAAAGATGTACCATCCTTCAGGAACCGGAACAAGGAAATATTCAAAGCTGCTTTCGCGTTGGGAGTTACGCAAGCTTTCTCCTCGACAGCCAAAGCGCGCGATCGGAGAAGAAGACGGCGGGCCGAGGACCCTCAGCCTCGCACGTGCACGCCGGCCGGAAGGTCAAAAGTGGCGAGAGTGATGCCAGAGTGCTTGGGCGAGCGTGGGTACCATCTGTTTGTGGACACCACGCTGGCTATAGTCGACGACAGGTTCAGAGAAGAGTGGAAGCTCCTCCCACCTCTTTCCACTTTAATGGAGCGAATGCCGGAGGGGCGCTCCGTCAAAGGGGAGCTTCTATTTTACTCTTAACCCGTCATTGATTATAATCTGGGCGGCCGACATCAGAATTCTGGCAGTGTTGTCTGGTCACCGGGTGCACTCGATGAACATTGGTAAATTAATTATTACTATTGCTAGAGCTTTAGAAATCATCACACTCTGTGTCTATGCTAAGTAACCTACGAGCATATCATTTAGAATAGTCTACCCCTCCATTTTTCACGTCCCCTTTCACGGTGCGAGGTGTAGGTCGCGTCGGCATTTACGACAAAGGAGGAATAGCGGAGCACCCATTGACGACCCGCCCTTCCGGTAGTTCGAAGGCTGTCCGAAGTTGCACCAACTCCGCACCCCATTCCTTCGTGGCATTCCCTAACTACAGAGCGCGAATTATATACCAACTTTTCGCGAAAAATGGCCAGTTATAAAAGGGTGCTACTTACAAACCGGAAAGTATGGTACATCTAATCGGTCAAGTCTGTTTTCGAGCAAATGCTTTCAACGTCACCAGTCTTTTCTTCTTCTTTTTTTTAAAAAAAGGACATTAAACGTGGCACATTTCAACGGCTCCTGGGAACCGACATCCTTGCGCCTGTTCCGAAGGACACTGCAGAGACGAGGAAACTCTGACCAACCTGTTCTGATGGCTTCCGCTTCGTTAACCTTCCACTGCTCGGCCACGTCGTTTGCGAGGGGATCGTCCGGATTGGGTGCGCTCAGCAGAGCCTGGATCGAGAGTAGCACCGTCCGGATCTGTAGCGCCGGGCTCCATTTGTCTGCGAGGAAGCGGGAAATAAATACGTCACACTCTTTACTAGCACACGCTTTACTGTAATCCGTTGCAACCTAAGAACGAAGTGCAAGGGTAAGACGGGCCGGGAGGAGGAAGCAGACGGAACGCTGGAGAAGAGAGGGGAAACCTCTTCCTCTCTTTAGCGTTCCGTCTGCTTCCTCCTCCCCAGCCTGTCTTACCCTCGCCCTTCGTTCTTAGGTTGCAACAGACTATAGAGGGTTTGAATAAAACAGAAAGCAACCGAGGGCTTTCCAAGACGCCCTCAAACCTTGCCGGGGACCCAAATATTCTCGCAACAGCGATGGTGCTTTCGAGAATACAGTGGACTCCCATTAAACTACACTCGGTTAAACGAAAAATATGCATAAACGAAACTATGTAGGCACCTCTGGTTGGTCTCTTATGTATTTAATGATAAAAATGTTCGGCTAATCGGAAAACTTTTTTTTGTTACTTCGGTTAAATGAAACTAAACTGAACGAAAACTATAAACGTTGGAAATAGCTGTGGCAGTCCGACAACTATGAAAAAGAGCAATAGCCAAGCCGCCATAGCCTAGCCAAGCCAATCCAACGTTAGCACATGTTCTCGCGTGAACGATGTCGCCGTATCCAATCGTGCTAATCGCGAAAGTCAAGATAGTTCAGGAACTTGATCGCAACCAACTTACGAAGACTGAAATCGCCAAGAAATTTGGGATCCCCAAGTCCACGCTGTCGAGGATATTGAAGAACAAAGGAAAGATCGAAGACGCCGTCAAGCTTGGGAGCTTCACGACGGACCGTATGCGGATCCGGACGACAAGTACAGAGAAATTGAGCGATGTGCTTCTGCTCTGGTTCAAACGTGCACGCAGTGCCAATTTGCCGATCAACAGACCCCCTTGGAGGAGAAGGCCCGAGAGATTTCCTCTCAAATGGGGATCCTGAGCCCATTTCAGTGCCGGCCTGCGCAGCAAGAGTCACATTGTTGCAGTGCTACTTTGAACATCACAGTTCCACAGAGTTTCTGCCCAGCCTCTCAGGAATGCACTCCTACTTTGTGAACTGCTTGAACAATGGCAAACAAACTGTCATTGACTCTTTTTTTCTAGCCAGCAACGTTAGATGTGTTCAATGCTTTAAAACAGGTGCACAGAGTTTCTGCCCAGCTCAGAGTTTATGAGAACATTGCTTAAACAATGCCATACAAACTCATTTATGTTTTTTGTTTTGTTTTTAGCAACATTAGCTGTATTTGATGTTTTAGGAGATGTAGCACAGAGTTCCTCTTCAGCCTCCCATTGTCAACATTATATACTTTAAAACTTAACAACAGGCCAATAACCTTGTTTTGTTTAGTCAGCCATGTTATCTACAATTGAAGCTTTTGAAGTAAAGTAAAATTCATGAATTTTGTGTTTTTTGCTTAAATGAAACTTCTGATAAATGGAACAAATTTTCTTGTCCCTTCAAGTTCCGTTTAAGAGGAGTCCACTGTATTTCGTCGTGCGAGAACGCTAAGGACTATTTATTATTACGCTAGGCTTCGTCCAAAATTATTTTGAAAACCTTTCGACCGAAGGATACCCGTTAAAGCCCATTAATTAGCGCCCTGACTGTTCCTATTTTTGCCTACTTCGAACCGGCTGCGAAGGTTCAACTGCACTTCATAAAGAAAGCGTATAAAAAAAAAGTAGTTAGCTAACAAATCGGATTTGCCACCAACAATTCAAATTGCGCGCCGTCGATGGCAGCTTTCCCGATCGAGTGGTGGGTGACACACGGTGCCACCTGAGGCCCATTTATTCGTCTAACCATCCCTCGGGTAGTCTTTTTGCCATCCGACGACGCTACGTTCCGGTCTACGCGCCACTACCGTGTTCGGAAGCGGCCCCTGTGTGGCGACGAGAGACGTCCCGGTGGTTGGGCGCGCAAGTTCCGGAAAGAAATGCGGGACGACGCGAGTGTTGTCGCAGCGTCCCGGCCGCCGAAGTTTCCATGGACCGTTGAGCTAAAAATCTACCCGCAGAACGGGCGTCTGCCACACCCGGCACCGCTGCTGGGACGCCACTGGGATCGACGATAGCGCGACACTTCTGCAACGCCGTCGGCCAGAAATTGAGGGGCCATTTTCTGGGAAGCGGTCGCCGCTGGGAGACAAGTCCTGGGCGGTCCAAGAAAATGCCATCCCGTCGTTCCGCGTTGTCGGCGCAAGATGGGCGTCGAGCCGAAACTCTCGAGAAAAAGTAGAAATCCCGCATCGAGTCGACGGTCCAAAGGCGAGCGAGCCCGAGGTTGCCGAGAAGTGTGAGATTACGAAGAGCGTGTTGTGGACATATACCCGCTTACGTATATGCGCCGAAATCGCGAATAATGGAAGGCGATTACGGATCTCTTTGGCTATTAAGGTTTCAGCTCCGGTCCTAAGGGGCTGAATACAGCCATTCTTTTTTTATAGAATCGTTCATCTTCATTAATTTGCGTTGAATGCAAATGTTGTAGCTTTACCGTAATTTGAAATTATTTGATTGGACAAGGAACGAGGAAGCATAGATAAGGATGACACTTTTAATGTGCGTCGTTTGAGTTTGTGACTGTACATTGCGCGACGGAGAAGTCGAATGTTCTGTCAAAAAAGTGGCCGACAGGGTGGGAACGTTTCTTCTACGCACGTGGGATAGCCACAGACTTTCTAGTACAGTACTTGCGACCGATATGGGCATTTTTAGATGCATGGCGGAGTACGTATGACTAACTATTTGACAATGTGCCGCCCTTGGGACTCCTTTCGGCATCCGACGAGCAGACCAATGCGTCCCCGAAGATGTTGCACGCTGCTTCTACGACGTGCCCACGAAACTCAAAAGTCTGCAAAACTTTCGCTGCACATTGTCAGCTTTATATAATCCTGCCTTCCTTTTACTAATACTGTCAGCTTCAGCCGATTTGCGTGTATAATAGGACGCTAGAGCAAAGCTCTCTCCGGTCCTTCTCTCGCGTGGAACCTCCCTGCGAGGACGAAGTGGGTGCCTTCGGTCTCGTGCGCCAGGGGTCGTCCAGACGACGCCTTCTGGCCGAGGACGTCGGAGCCGCAGAAGGCGTCTCGGACTGCCTCGGTAAAAAGTTGCTAGCACGCAAATCGAGAGTTTCCGAACCGGCGACGCCCACTCTATGCACGGCCGAAAGACGCGGCAGGCATAGACGGAACGAGAGAGAAAGGTCACCTTTGAGAATGTCCAGGCATATACGTCCCAGCTTGTCGATGTTGGGGTGGTAGATCTTGGTCATGAAGCGAACTTTGGGGGCCGACATGGGGTACTCCTCCGGCAGGAACAGCTCCAGCTTGAAGACGCCGCCCTCAAAGGAGACTGCGTACGCAGAGGGGCACCGTCAGCCTCTTACGCTTCCGGGGCCGGCTCGCTAGAGATGCCGTCCCGGCCAAGATGCCACTCGCCTCGTCCGCCAGCTTTGGCAGCGCTCGCTTTCACGCAGTCTTAGCCGGGACTCTGTTTCTAGAAAGCCGGCCCGGATACCTCTGAGCAAAAGGGAACACGATCCCGCTGAAGACAAAGTGCATGTGCAAAGAAGCGATATTGCTATAGTCCGTTGCAGCTCAAGAATGTAGGGCAAGGGAAAAGAAGGCCGGGGAGGGGGAACCGGGCGAAACGGTGAGAGAGAAGGTTTCCTCCTATCCTCTCAACCTTTCTGTCAGCTTCCTCCTTTCTGGCCATCCTTTCCCTCGTCCTACCTTCTTGAGTTACAACGCACCTATAGTGCACGTTCTGTTATGTCCATTTTTCCATCACGAAAAGAAGAACCGTCAGTTTATAAGTTCTTGGTCGATCCAAACACTCTAGGTGCCCACTATACTCCATTGCGGGTAAAGAAAAGTGGGACAAGCCCCTCCTGCAGAGCCCTCCAGATTTTCCACTTGGCGAAAGCTGGAGGTGTGTGAACGCACCTCCTCTCTCGCCTTTGATCTGTTAGAGCGAACCGAGGACGTTGGGGGACCAACAGAATGTGCCCTAGTTACGCTCACGCACCTACTAGGAAAGGAAGGAGGTCCCAGTCTAACAGGCCGACATGTTTAAAATTAATGTAAAGGTTAAAACTTATGAGCAAACAATGATATTAAAATAGACGATTTCATCATTTGATTACTGGTTCAATCACTTCGACGAGCCTACCACTAATCCACATTCGAGATGAAAAGGAGGAATAGTTTCATGGTCGAAGGAATGGGTCATCCCAAAAGAGTTCTCAAAATGTAAGACTCACTTCCTAGCTAATGCGCAGGGCAGACGTTGCCAGACCCTCGTGGTCCTCGAGGTTTCATACAGACCGTAAAGTTACCCGTGCCCTTTATGTTGAGCGCACGTGCAGAACTAATGCTTTGTCAATCTAAACATACAGTATCCACCTAACACCTTATTTGTTCGTCCTAACTCGGCATTCGCGTGCCATCAGTGTGGTAAGTAACCAGTACTTCTCTAATCTCCACCGCTTCCAAAAGACCGAAAGGGTAGGTAACGCCGCCTAGCGCTTCACCAGTGCCTGCAGCGAGAAAACTGTGCTTCCTCCGCAGTGTGGGCAGGACAACTGGCAACTCGATTTTTACTTGGAAGCTCACGTATGTCCGTCCCTTTTTATTAGTCTTCGACGGCTCGTTCTAAGAGAAAACACAACTGGCAACTCTGTCGGAAGCAAACTCGCGTTTGCTTCCAACCGAGTTCTCGTGATCTCATGACGAGAGAACACGCTGGCACACTGGTACCATCTAAGAGGTGACCCTGGAACAACACCTCACTAGAGCAAAAGTTCTGCAGTATTTGCCAGATGAAATGTAAGCACTATCTACGACAAATGGTCGTCTCTGTCAAAAGTTTTTGAGCCGAGAAAGTGCGTAAAAAAATACATGTGCAGAAACTGAAAGTGTTTCCACCTGATAGCACCAGTGTGTTTAAGAGATTTTAGAAGGTTTTAAGGCAGGCGGTCATAAACGGTCGTGTCAACCAGCCTCAATGTGAGTTGGCGCCGATCCCCAGTCATCCGACGTCCCTCCCGTCGACAGCGGTGCAACTAACGAAGACGAGCGGCGAAGCTTTCCACTCGCAGCACACGGACGACGGAAGGACCGTGCCATCTCCATCAGGCAGGATGGCCATGCTCTTTTCTAAAGACAGCTACAAAAGTGTCAAAAAGAGCGCGAGCAAAAAGGCGCCGGGCATTTAACATCCTTCCCAATTTCGACAAACCTCGATGAATGCAAGCTCGCAGATTTACAGCGTCGCGGTTCGCAAAGCCAAAGCAAACAGCCACGGCTAAATAGCAGTTCACCCCCAGTTGGGGGCGCGGTGCAAGCTACGCGCTTGCCGGACCAATCAAGCGTCTCCTTTCGTCACCCGATCCCGGTCTCTGCGCATGGGAGCGTGATTAGGTGGCGAAAGTTAGATATACGACTGGTCCAACGAGCACGCAGCTTCCTCCGCAGTGTCAGCATAGGGTTGAGTATAGAGACTGCTCATCACTAGATTCGTGAGACTGTAGTTGGCTCCCAATCAAGCTGGGAGTTTATCACACATTTACACAGACAGGACGCGCTCCAAAGAGACTGAGAGGCTCTCCCAGCGGGCGCGCCTTGGCCAGGCCCACCCGTGGCGAAAGGCGAGCACTGTCCGAGATCGACCAAGGACTCGGCCTGAAGGTCAACCGGCCCGCGCTTCGGCACACTCACCCCTTCGGGGCCGGCCACGACGACGTGGAAGTACCTAGCGTTGCTCTCGTCGGGGATAGCGCTGATTCCTGGCACGGGCTCGGCCATCAGTCGCTGTGTTTCCTGCGCCAGAGAGATTGGGCAAAGTGGGACAAAAGCTTGGTTCACACACGCGGTAGCGACGCCGCTTGTGCGGCGGAAAATGCGTGGTAGCTGCTGCGGTGCCCGACGTCGCAGCCGCGAAATGGCAAGCAGAATCGCACCATATGAACCGGGCATAAGGGGGAAGGAGGCAGAGGTCGTGGCGAAAACCGAAAACGTCCGAAGCCGGGTTAAGAAGTGGGGTGTGTCGCGGCGAGCGGGGCACGAGGAAACGCCGGGTACAGCCTGTGCCAAGTGCGGTTGCTGTGTGGAGACGAGAAGGATAATTGCTCGACGCCCATGGTAGGCGCACGGCTACCCCGCTGCATGGGGAAGTCGGCCAAGACACCGTTTGCGTGCAGCGTACGATGAACAGGACGCGGCACCCACTGCATCGAGACCGCGTCGTGCCGCTTACGAGGGACACGCGAGTCCCTGCGGGGATTTTGAGGGGATGCGGCCAAAAGCCGGCTTATCGGGAGTCAGGCCTAATGACAGCGTCATGTAGCTCTTCCCTCGGCTCCGTCGCTTCCCGCAATCGGGGCCCGGGCGGGGTTTTCGGAGGGATCGGACGACTCCGTCGCCGGGGCAGATCGTGGGGCCACGTACCTTTATGATTCTCCTCGGTAAAGCGGCCATGATTTAGAAGTATTAGGCTTTTTTCCTAACGGGGGAACAAAGAAAAATACGCCGCCCTCCCTGCACGACTCTCTCACACGGGAACATCACAGCTTGGCCGGTCGAACGACTGGCCACAGTGTCGTATTCGAGAAATTTGAGCGCATGGATTGTGTTTGTTTCTTTTTTATTTTATGGGAACGTTCTTGTTACCTTTTGACTCTAGAAAAACTTATTTCTCCGAGTGTTTATAATTTCCTGGCAATGCGATTTATAAACTCGGTATTACTTTTTATTTTTAATTTCCTCTTGAAGAGGAAACAAGCTAACGTATGTGCAGTTGACCGTCGCACGCTTCGCTGAGGGAATCCAGTGCACTGAAGGGTAAACCTCCCCATTGCTCTGAAGAGTAAATTTGCTTCAAAAAAGTGTAATAAATCCTAAACCGAAACCACCGAATCAACGTGTGAAACGTCCGTATGTGCCGCCGTGCAAGCCACCAACCAGCGCGAGTACAAATAAATCCTCCTGGCGCCTTTTCGTGGCGCGTGCGCTCGGTGGCGCTCGCTACTCTATGATTTCAGAGTCAGTATGATTTATGATCGGCCAGCGTGAAGGCCTAAAGTATCCATAGGTGGTATTCACTGGCGGCCCGCTGTCGCAGACCGCAAGTTCACGATGAGCATCTACAACGCTTCCGCACCGTGCAGTTCACACCACCAAGATTGCAATTTTCTTGGAAATCGTTCTGAACATGCACTGTGAACCCTGTGAACGCTGCGCTCAGGTATGGCGCCCACTAAATACCACCTATGGACAGAAGCTGCGAGATATCGGTGGAACGTTGGATGCAAATTGACTCCGTAAGTGTGACGTCATGGGTCCAAACAAACCGTTGCTAGGGTTGTTGCTATGGACGAATACATGTGGCTCGGTTTCGCTACGAAAACCCGACCGTTCAAAAATCAGGAGTAAGATTTAAACTTCTAAAAATCACAGATATAGAAAGCTTGAATGTCATATATGTTTCGACAGCAGTGTGCCGGTAATCGCTCGTTTCTGAAATATTTACGACTGCAACTTCCGGTCCTCAAGATGCCTGCAGCAGACGACGAATGCAAGAAGTATGCCGTCGGCCCTACCTCGTTGCGTCTGCCGCACGCCGGCCGGCCAAGCCGGGGCGTCGTTTGAATCGTGTGAATAAAGACGATATTCTGACATCGCATTTGTTTGAAATCTAATGAGTTTCAGACACTTATAAGATTTCGTGGTGGGGTGCGATGCAAGATATGGTTTATCGAAAGTCCGGGCGTCGATCGAGATGATCGTCTGCTAAAAGATCGCAGAAAAGCACTTCAAGCGAACGGTTGAGATCCCAAATTTTGCTTGCGGAGTGGCGCTATGCGAGGGTGCTTCGTATACCTGGTTGTAACCACCGCGTGGAGAAAGATTCTTGCAGTTTCTTTAGATTTCCGCAAGACCCCAAAGCGCGAAAGAACTGGATAAAAAACATGAGGTGAGTTTATTACAGATTGTACTCGCATCGCGGGTTCGATGAAGATCTTCACCAAAAGAGCACATGCACGGAATTGGATGTATACCAAGGAGGGAAAAAAGCAAAATACTGCGAAATCGTGATAGACATGCAATTCTTTAATAACCTGACAACCACAATAATAATAATAACAAACGACTTACCTCGACGGCGTACGATTTGTTTCTCATGCTGGCCTGCACTACGCCGGTAATGCACTTCAGGTCGTCGTCGTAACTGATCTGCATGACTTACGTAGTTTGATTTTACTGCATTTTCACCCCTCGTAACTAAGCTAAGTTGTTCGCAGGAGAAAAAAACGCACATTGCGGAGGCCTTTACGGCCATGGTGATGCACTTGTTTTTGTCGCTCGTTTACCGACGCAATTCAATGAAGACGCCCGCTGAAACAGAGGCCAGCAATTCGATCGTGTCGTCTGCTACCAAAGCAAAGCGGAGTGTAATACTTCAGAAATGGCTTTCATCGTTGCGATACGACACTGAGACGACAAGAACATCTTCATAATTAGATATCAAGAAGTTAGGTTGCTTACAAAAAATTGTTTAATTACTTGTAAGCAAAAAGCTAGCCTCATGTGGAGTCCCCATGCATTAGTCCATAGCAACGTCCCTAGAAACGGTTTGTTTGGACCCAGACGCCATGTTGTGACGTCATCACTTACGGGGTCAATTACCTGTAAAAAAAAAAATAAACTCTACCGAATTTTTTTTGTTTTTGAACACCGTTATGTTGTGGAGCTTGTCGACTGATAGGTCACACTAGCGCTCTCAACTGTCATGAAGCCGACGATCGTTGGCATCTCACAACAGTCATTAGGGAGTTGTATAGTAGACCGTTTCCGCAGCTCGCTAAGCACCCGGATAGCTCTCCGTAATCCGCCACAAGACCTTGAACTATGCAGACAAGGCTGGCGGCACGTACGAGCAGCTGCGGCGTTTTCTTTATCGATACCGTAGCGGAGGAGAAAAACGATCTACTACAACTGCCAAATTTTCCGGTGTTCCACGGCAGATAGGCCTAACAACCCCAGTTGAGACGCGCGCCAAGGGACACAGTTGAAACCTAAACGAAACCAAAACTGGTGTGATGAGACCAGTGTTGGGTAAAGTACATCTAAAAGGTACTTGATATTTGATACTTGATACTTTATTGCACTTAAAGAAAAGGGGAGTATGGAGGGCGTGCGAGTTCTGCGGAAAGACAGGGGCCCATGCAACATGTGTGCCCGCAGAACTGACCCTTTATACTCAAAAATAAATAAATAAATAACAAAACACACACACTATTGATACACCTAGTCATTGATGCAGCTACACATATATTGCTGCCTCACCCAGGAGTGCTCTAATGTCCTCACGGTTAGATGGCAGGGAGTGAGTCACTGAAGAGGTAGGCCTCGCCACACTGAGGTAAAGTACGAAGTAAATGAGACATGATGTACTTTAAGTAAAGTAGTAAATACTCTGGGTGCAATGTACTTGAAGTAAAGTACTATAATTACAATGTACTTTAAAAGTAAAGTTCAAGTATTTTAACACAATATTTCATGATGTCCTTTAATTCGCCTATGCAGTGATTTTTAACTGGTATGCATTGCCCACGGGTAATCAGGTGCGCATGAGCTTTTTCAAAAACAGCGGCGAATATTTGATAAAGTCATGTGGCCACAGAGTAGTTATCTTCAGGAATAAAGCCAAATTCGGAAGTCCCTCTTTTGAATTTGGCGCCGTTTCCACTGGATTGTGGCACCGAAGGAGGAGAGAGCATGACGTCAGCCCCGTAGCTTCCGCAAGCAATCCTCTCATAAAAAAGTGTCCTCTCTTTAATGAAAAAAAAAAAAACAGTAAGTGTGAAAGCGAGCTGGTGATTATTAATCATAATGTGACACCTGAGATTGGGGTGCGAAAAAATGAAGGAACTTTCAAGCCAAAGGAAAAGACAAACGAGAATTTATCAAAACATCGTGACGTTCTCTTCTGTTGTCTTTTGCTTCAACTTGAAAGTTTAATTGTTCCGCACCACAGTTTCAGGTGCTAGATTATGAATAATTTAGCTCTCATAATATTTGAAACCTCCTCGCTTGCGCTGACCGACCGAGAAGTAGCGAGAGTTCAAACAGCTACTGGAAAGCCGCCCCAGAACAAGCAGAGCGATGCCTCGTCTGCTCACGTTTCTGGCGAGAGTAGAATAACCCTCCCAGTGATTTCTTCGGAGTTGACAAAGCATTATTTTGTGATACAAATTTAATTTTCGGGAAGGTACTTTCAAGTCGGGAATTGTACTTTCCTCGAAAAGTACCCGAAAAAAATACTTCAAGTAAAGTACAAGTACATACTCAGAGAATGTACTTCAAGTAAAGTACAAGTTTCCTAAACCTACTTGAAGTAGTACTTTAAGTACAGTGTACTTGAAGTACTTCCCAACACTGGATGAGACGCGCGCTTCGGGATCTCGGAGGACATGGAGGTGGATAGAGTAGACGAGCGCCGATGAAAAGAATCGGTTCTCTTTTTCTTTTTTTCTTCCACTTTTTATTAAGGTAAGTTTGTGCTTTGAAATTTTTATGCGATGCCTCCACCTACCACCTTCAGGCACCTCTGCTGTGAAGTGTAGCTCGATACGTTACCAAGCCGATTTAAGTGGGCGCTTGAAGGCATGCTGAATCGAGATTTGGATTTCACAAAATAAGGCCGCAGAAGCGTTGAACGAGACGCTGCAAACTCCGAAACATCACTCATACATCGATTATCTCAAACGGATGGCCGTCTTTTGGGGGAAAGAAGGGCGCGATCAAGCGAGGCATGTGACGTCACGATCCTCCTGGAGCAGTTGAGAATGAGGGGAAGCGGCCTCGCTTCTCTCCTCCTCGCTTCAGTTCACCTGCTCGAAGAGAAGAAGCGAAGAGAGAAAATGAGAATCGTGACGTGAGATGTTCTGTCGGCCTTGTTCGATCGGAATGCGAACGTCCGTTAGAGATATCGCTGTATGGGTGATGTTTAGGGATTTTCAGTGTCTCGACGTAATTTTGTCCACCATTTTGTTGTTGTGAGCTGTCTGGTCTGTGCCGAAGGCGAGCGTTCCAAGGATTTACATCACCTCTCAAATATGCGTAAAACACAGAAGCTTACAAGTCTTACCACGCTGACATCTCCTCAACAGGTTGCGCTCTAAACCTTCAAATTAGAAAATTTTGATGAGCAAAATGGCGGATTAACGTCATGTGAAAACGCCCTATTGCTCCAGCCGTGTTTTCCGAGCTCCAAATTTCGGCTCAGCATCCCTTTAAAGGCTTCATCCGGATTCGTGTGCACGATTACAAAAGTCCCTTGGTCATTTTGAGCCGGCGGCGTAACCGCGAAAAACGCCAACTAAATTGGCCGCGACGCGTCATATCAGATGCTTTATCACGGAAGCCGGCGCGGTCGCTCGACGTCAAAGAGGTCTAACGAAGAAACAAAGAGGCCAAAGAAAGGCACAGCCACGCAGATGCCTCGTCACGGAATTGCCGGCGCTCAAGGTCAAAGCGGGCGCGCTTCAGAAATAAAACACAAAGAAAAGCACAGCAACGCAATGCTTCGTCACGCAAACCGTACGTGCGCTAGGAAAACGTGGCGCGCTGCTTGTTGGAATGCGCAGCGTCTCTGCCGAATTTGAGAATGGTGGAATGAACAGTGCTGGATATTGACAAGACGCCTGCCAAAACGCGGATACTGTACCCTGGCTGAATGGTGCTGCTGATTTGTTTTGTTCCCCGCTAGCGTCGTCACCACGATCACACAAAAGCCCATCGGCGTTCGAGTGGCCAGTGATATTACGATGGACATATGGGACTACTACACCGATAATATCCGTTGCCGTGCCGTGTGGCATTCGAGAGGGGCTCGCAGCGACGCGTGCGAGTAGTCACGTGATGGATTCACGGCGTTAGATTAGCTAGGACGGTTCGTAGCCTGCACTGGGGCCTATCCAGACATAAAACGGAGTAGAGCATCCTCATTTGCGCCGAAAAGTGTCAAAGTGTTCGAGGTCTGTTTTCAAGGCGCTTTTACTTTCTTGAACATGGCGGCCGCGATGGCGCGTTGGTCCTTCCAGGAAATCGTATAATGGTCTTCTTTTTTTTTTCTCTCGCGCATTGATTTACTAAGCAGAAGTGCCCCGTGCATTTATTAGTTGAAACTATTAAGATATGAGCTCACCTGAGTCAAAAGGAAATAAAGACTTTTTAGAGCGCAGCTCTTAGGCGCCTGTTTCCGGCTTGAGCAGCGTCGCCGTAACCGTGAGGTCACGTGACCCCGGTGACGTCACGAGGGTCACGTGACCTCACGGTCACGCCGACGGCGACGCCGCTCGGAGGGAGGAGTAGCAGGCCGGGTGAGGAGGTGAGGGGAGTATTCCCTTCCCTCTTCCTCCTCAAGAGCTGCGCTCTAATTCGTCGTTACAGGGAGTTGTAAACGGCTTTCATTTTTTTCCCGAGCTATCGTGGCGTTTATTGCGACAGAAACAAAGGATCAAGGATCAAATAAATGAAATTGGCTTACATTATACCACATATTTTGACAAAATAGATAGCGTGGCGACCCAGAATGTCGTTTTATTGTTTCATATCTGATTAATGATAGTTGTTTCAATAACAGCTATCAAGAGAGAGCTGTTTATTTTTTGTTGCTCCAGTGAATTAAACCTTTTTATATATTAAATAAAATAAAAGAATGTACCATCTAGCTACACCTCTGGTATTAAGTTACATGTTGCATCTGTGAAGAAAGCGGCTCATGTAGTGCTTTCAAATGATCAACGTATAGCCATCAGGAGCCCACTCCACAGTGACAGTGGTGTCGCTAGGCCTGCTAGGCCATCCGGAACCTGGTGCCCTTAGGTCTTGCGCGTGAACTCATCTCTTTGGAAATGCCCCAGAAAGATGTGATCGTGTCCAGTAATGGCCGGTTCGGGAGGGTCCGGTACAGTACCCTTTATACAATTCAAGCTTATAAGTTATAACTCTCGTACGATTGTACGAGAGTTGGTAGAACGCTAGCATATTTTCGAACAAAAAATCAAAAATCACCAATTGCGAAAATAAATAAATTCTGAACAAAAAAGGTAATACAACTTTCAGACCATTTTCGGAATGTCTGGAACCGTAAAAGAGCTCAAACGAGTCAATGCGCATTGCTCCTGGTCTAGTGGATTTTTATAAATTGGCGCCTATCGCTCTCGTGGTATGGTTTCTCGTCCCACCAAAAGATGGCGCTAGCATTCAAACACAACTCTCTTCTGGTCTCTTTATTACAACTTCTGGCGCACGAACCCCGCGAACCCGACCGACGAAAGAAGATTATAAATCTACAATCCGTTTTGCCAGACCTCGAAACGTTCGCTGGCGTGAAATATTCTCGGGCCACGTCGAGCTATCAGCTAGCTGGTTCTCGGTATCTGCTCGTTCGGCGGGGTGGACCCGATATTTGGCGGCCAGCGCGAAGTTGCTCCTCGCGTCTTATCATTTCAAACTCTGGTTCAAGACTTCAAGTTTGGGCATTCCATCGAGCTGTGTTTAGTTTGCGATACGAAATCGCTTCGGTTTCGTGGTTCATTTCTTCTACCCGTGGCACTTGAAGCAGCAGTTCAAGGTCCGTCTCCTAGGGGAGAGAGTAATGAAGGTTAAATCCGAATACTTGATGAATACCCTCTTTTTAAGAAAAAACTGTCTACCTAATATTTAGTCATTTGCGTGTCTCTTTTGGAGACATATTTTTCTCCGTAATCTAATCCCTATGACACGGAGCGTTCTATTCTATTCTATTCACCTGCCCACTCTCATTTGGCGCAAATTTTTTTCGCACCTTTTCAGCAAATACTGTATTCACGAAGTCGTCGTTATTCTAACGAACAAAGTCCCGTTCACTATCTGGCGAACACAATAATAAAATAGAATGAGGTGGGAAAAATGTGTCCCGCCCTAAAAATGCGATCGCCATGGCGGTTTCGGGAATTTGGCCGCGCAGCAGAGCAGACGCGACGGACGGCGCGTTTGAAAAAAAACCGAGACTCCGTGATTGGCTGCCCCTCGGGCTCCGGTCGTCGCTCATTGGTCGGCCGGGAGGGCGCTGTCCCGCTCTCCCGGCTTTCGGAAACTCGGCGAACTCCCCGACTGGGCGCCGCACAGTTGTGAGAGAAGCGGGAGAGCTTGGACTGACAGCCCATATCCGACATCGCAGGAGCGACTTTTGACGACCACCACCTCGAAAGTTTGCGGGTATGTGGATGCCGCCTTTTGCTCGCCTCGCATGACAATGACAATGCAGTTTCGAGCTTCTGTACCGGCGCACTTTCGCGCCAGGCCAGTCTTTTCCGCTTTTGGATGTTCGCTTCGATGACAATGTAGTTTTGCAACTCTCCTTTTTTTTTCTTGCGCGCTCAGAATGATTTTTTTTTTTTTTTGATGCTGGAGGACGTTTCGTGAACCGTTTGTCGTTAAAAGTTCCTGGCAGAAGCTCATAAACAAGACCCGACATGCCAGCCAGACTGATTTCGCTTTTATTTGTTTACTTTTTAAGGTTACAGCTTTCACGCGCGAAGCTCTAAACTTCCAAAATATTGATTTTCTTTTTTTTTTCCCGTGTGAATGCGCGTGTTGTTCTCACCTCACTTCACTCGTGTTCTGTTCGATATTTGAAGAGCGTTCGAATTTCCGCCATTGTTTTCTGTTGCTCGATAGTGCGCTATGATTCAGCATCCCAACGCGTCGCTAACCTCGAAGAGGACACCTTTCTGGTTGAAGCGCGAAGTCCGAGCCAGGAACGAACCTTCGAAATTAAAAAAAAAGGGTGCAGCAGATCACTCGATGCGCGGAACCATCTAGGAATGAGACAAATCTCGCAAACGCGCAAATGACTCCCTACACGAAAAATGAGAACAGTACCGTGTCATCCTGCAAAAAAAAAAAAAAAAAAGGAAACGTATGCTTGTATGAGGTTATGGAATCAGCCACGTTCATCCCTTTCCCTTTTATTTTTCTTTCTTGTTGGGTATGCTTAGGCATAACTGATTAGTGGACGCTACAAGCTATCCTAGCCAATCCCGCTCTGTGGACGTAGTCCGTGATAGGCTTTCAGGGCGTAGTTGTGGCCCTCTCCAAGGTCAAGTGACGCTCACACGGCCTTGGATTGGCTCCGATGGCTCGTAGCATCCGCTGCTCACCCATGGTCTCCCGAAAAATGTCTAAAGTCGAGCCGATGAAAAATACAAAAAAGAAGGAAAGAAAATTTACGTCCGTCTTTTACATGAAGCGACAGATTGAGTCGACAAACGCAGAACGTAGCTCACGCGCAGTAGCTTCTTCGGACCAAAACCAATTCGAGAACGCGCGAGAAAAACAATATATATATATATATATATATATATATATATATATATATATATATACATATTTTATCAATTTGTTCTCGGACTTTTTTTTTATGTCCACTCCATCTCAGAAACCCTTTTGCGCACGCACGCGCGAAAAAAAAAATGGGAAAGCCACGCCTCGGGTATTAGAGCTGCCCTCGCATTCCGGCATTTTCCGTCTAGTGTAACACCCAAACGCCGTGTCAACCCAACTCCTCGTCATTTCTCTTCATTTTTTTTTTCTTTTTTTTTTTAATCGCGAGAAGGACAGTGTTGAGCAGGTTCGCAACCGACGAAGCGGAGGGCAATTATTTTGTCCACCGCTTTTCAGTTTTCGAAGGCGAGTCGGCAGAAGCCGGGCTGGTGTTCCATTACGCGGCGCATCTTTTTTTCCCCAAGCGAAGCGCGACAGCGGAGGAGGGGCGGGAGCGTCGCCCTGCCTGCCACCGGACGACAGGAACACAATGGCGGTGCGATGGGGAACAACCGAGTCGATTACGAGCTGCACCTGGCACAGAGCGAACGCTCTAAGCCCCCAGCGAGCCAATCGCAGCGATGCAGCGAGGC
The DNA here is from genome assembly GCA_037355805.1 of Ixodes ricinus. Lineage (NCBI taxonomy): Eukaryota > Metazoa > Arthropoda > Arachnida > Ixodida > Ixodidae > Ixodes > Ixodes ricinus. The sequence goes on from JAZHYW010006736.1 coordinate 31,329, forward strand.
ACGTGACAGCTCTCCGCAAAAGGACTGCAATTGGACGCGACGTTGTCACGTGCCTCACTCCTGCCCACCGATTGGCTGGCTGGGGGCCGCAGCGTTGGCTCTTTGCCAACTCGCGGTGAGGCCAGCGGAGAGGAGGTGGTAGGGCGTCCACTCTGGGAGAGGGAAGGGGTCTTCCCCGGCATTGACCCTCCCCCTCTACGTAAGCCAAGTGGCCGGCAGGGGAATTTTTTTTTTTTGTCTCTTTGTTGTGGTTTACGATTTCCCAAAGTAGCTGCTCACGAGTGTCAAAGAAATTTACGGAGAGAAAATGACGGCGAGTTAGGAAGAAGAAAAAGTCTGCGAATAATGGTAATCGCATGCTAGAGAGCATGTGGACTGCGGTTGTTTGGAGTCCGCTGGAGCAATGCCACCTAAAGACACAATCTGAATCCCAAGGGGCAAAAAAAGAAACGCTTGACGGGAGCCTTCGGAAGCAGGCGATCGCGTCCGTCACCACGTGAAACCGTCGCGCTCGTTGCAAACCCAAAAGGCATCGCCGCTTTTTTTTTTTCTTTAAATAGTGATGACGTCGTGCCGACTCTGGACCCCAACGGCCAGATATTTTCCCAAGTGCTGCGCTTTATTCGCCATCATTTTTTTCTTTCCACTCGTCGAATTTCGAAGCATCGTCTGCTTTCCCCTCTTGTCCGCTCTATCGTACACTTCGCACTTTCCACTTTTACCTAGAACCCTCCCTCGCAGCTTAGGAGAGGGGGGCGCTACGAGGATTGTCTTCCCTGTGGAAAACCGAGGGTGGACGTCTGCTTTTAAAAGGGCTCATGAAACTATATCGGTTTGGAATGTTCGTGACTTTGAGGAGGCGCACTGGTCCCACTCCTAGTCTTAAGTAAACTCGCACAGACGGCCATCGATTTCTAAGCTTGTCTGTCGCGGTGAAATTGCGAGGATGAAAGCGTATTTTCAGTCTTGCCGTCGCGGATCTCGATGACGTAATTGTGGGATCGAAACCACCCGCCTGACGACGGTCGAGCGCGGCTCATAGGTTGGAGACGAGAAGTGCGTGAGCGCTCGACTTCGGCTCGCAACAATCAATGCCACGGCGGACACTCGGGTAGTGGCTCGTGGCCAACCACTACGGTGATGAGATTAGCCGAACTCTAACAATGCCTGGAGCTCAGCACGCGTTTTCTACATTGCCGACCTTAGCGCGTGGCTATGATTAACGTTGGCGGCATAGGATAAGCACAAGGTCACGTGGCCGCTTCTTCTGGCTCCGAATCGAGGGAATAAACAATGTTCATACTTCTCGATTTTTTTTTTTTTTTTAGATGCGGAGCATTTCTTGCTCGGGTCAATGTCCCGCGGCGTCGGCGTTGTAGTCCGCAGTCACACTACGCACGCGCAACTCTCCTCCTTCCCTCTCTCCAACAGCTGCGCGTTACTCTCTCCGCTCTCTCTCTCTACCAGCTGCGTGCACTGCGCGTGCGTTCGCTTCTCCTCACACCGCGCGCGCATGCGCAACTCTCCTCCTCTAGTCTCCTCTCCTTCAAGTGTGAAAAAAATAAACGGCGAGCGGCGAGCGTTCCAAGTTTCTCTGCCGCGAGCCGCGACGAAGGCTCGCGTAGGGGGTAACGCTAGGGCAGTCGGTGGCGCCATCTCTCGACGTCAGCACGCAACTGACTCTTTCCTCGGAACCAACACGATGCTCCGCATCACCCCATGGTTCCCCTCGGGAAGATTTTGCCGATTGCCGTTGCGATGAAAGGAAAACCAAGGCGAGTTTATTCAGTTCCTAAAGAAGAACAGGAACGAAAATCAAAATATACGAATACCTTTCCGAAATGGGTGAAATATGACCTATGATATCCGTAAATGGCAATCGCACTTTCGTATTTTGAGCGGATGGCTATATTTTTTCTTTCGAGCGTCCGATTCTAGCGAGCGCTTCGAAATCGGCCATCGAGGCGTGCGATGCGTCATGGGAACTCCGTCGCAATCGCGACGTCAGCTGCACGACGACGGCCGTCCTGACGTATTCATTTCGGCCCTTGCTGTCCGCGGTGCCTTCTGCCATGATCCATGAACTGGAGAGAACGAGGATTTCGAGTAACAAGGGGTCTCGGAAGATGCCAGCGAGGAAGAGCATAGTCACTCTCGCACATGGTGACGGACAGGCGATTCGGGCTAGAACCATTCTAACCATCCGACGGACCGACCCGGCCGACCGTCCGCCCGACCAAATCTAAAGGGAGTCGCCAAGAAATGCCTCGCATTTATTAGTGATTGGCCAACTTGGAGGTATGCGCTATTAGGTGTCTTATTTACAGCGTGCACACTTAGCTTCGCTTTTCGTGCGGTTCGCCGAGTTCTGCTTTTCTTTTCTTGGAAAAAAAAAATAGTCGGCACAGCCCCTGGTAGCGAGCAAATATTCTTGGTAGGAAGACTCCTGAGGACAGTGGTCGCCTTTCATAGTCTTCATCGCGAAAATGGTCACCTTACGGGCGATCGGTTTTCACCGGCGATCCGAGAGGACGCGCGAAGCGGATCCACACCCTTCGGAGGCCCCTAGCAGCGTTTGAGTGCGGAGTGGCGTCCTTGCGGCCAGAAGCGTCTGCACGCCGTCGCCTCGCAACGCCTCGCAACGCGCCGCAAGGGAGACACTTTGGACGCGGCAGCAGCGTCTTGCGTTAGACCAATCAGAAGCCGGGAAAGGAGGGTCACGTGTGCGCTCGCGAAATTTAGCTGAGAGCCTGTGCAAGCATGGTCCTGAATCCTCCAGACTGCAGTTTTCAGAGGCATGCCTAGACAGGCTTGCAGATCATCGTCGTCGTTTGTCAACGGCCAAGCAAAATTTCCTAAGGAACCGGAAGTTGCGAAGTGCCTGTCACCTAATCTATCTTTCTGAAATCTTAACTTTTTTTTTTTTTTAGTTAAGGAAATTTTTGTTGCTAAGTCTGCGGAAACGGATGTTCGCTAAGAAGGCTCATAAACGCATAATCCTCGTCTTCAAAAAAAAAAAAAAAAAGGTTAGTGGGATGGTTTTTTGGCGCCTTTCGGTGGACAGCTTTCATCTTTTTTTGTTTTGTTTTTCTCCAGTGGAAAAAGGAAGAAGAAAAAAAAGCAGACCGTTGTCGCTTTTGAGAGTGATGCGAGGCGACGTTGGTTGACGCGAAGACGATAACATTCTCAAACTCCAAACCACTTAGCACTTCCTTTTTCAGGGATTATCTAACAGATTTATTTGAAGGGAGTAGCTTTATTCGATAAGGATGAAGCAGATTCGCTCTACTGAGGATGGAGATGTTTACAGAAGGGGTATGACGTCAATGACAGCATTCCGCTGTTTTGTTCCTGGATATTATCGCCAACGCCTCGAGTAGGGAAACTCAGTAGGGAAACTCACCGAGACCAAACTAAACACGACAACAGCACCGTCCTTTAGCTACGAATTAAAAACATGAAAGTTTGATGTATACAGCTTCTGCGAAATGGCACTGCGAGATGGCGCCACCGGCGCCACGCTACTCGACCTGAACTGGAGCCAGCGTATCGAAACTACCAGGTTACACAGAGCCCTGGCTCTGAGGCTACAGGATTGTTTGCGCCAAGATGGCGGCTTAATTATTTGTTACTGTGGTCACTATGAGCGTTTTGAAAGCATTTTTGCATATAAACAAACGACAAAAGTTCTTTTTTGTGTGACCTTTTATCGGAGATTGGTACAAAATGACAGGAACGTGATGTTCTCATAAAAGTTTAGTTCAGATGGTTTAGCGGCAGAATGAATATTGTTTATCTACAACCATATCTCACCGGTGATTTCAGGTAGCGCGTCCCGACCTGGGCGCGTCCTAACTTCGGTGCTCGCGTCCGCTTGGGAGAGGGAATTAGCATCCCTGAAGCCACAGCAAAGTATCGAACGCGATAGTGGCAAACTAATACGTGCAGCTGTGCAGTTCCCAAAGTGGCCACTGCGGGAGGAATGGCGGCGGTGCGATCGCCTTTAGTTCGGTTCTCGAGTACGGATCGGAGCCACTCTTTCACTGTTCTATACTTCGTTTCACGATAACTTGGCGAACTGTGGAGGCTGCGGCTCCCGCGAACCGATAAGGAACCAATAATCCGTAAATGGGTGGTACACCCTGAGAAATGCCTGCGCGTCTACTTACCCGCAAAACACTCGAAGAGCCAATCTTTGCGATCCACGAAATCAGCTCAGCCAATCATGAGGCGGAACATCTCTTTAGACCTCAAAATGTAGTCTGCGCCGTGGCATTACGCGATGCGAGCCTCATCATTCGCTGAGCTGATTTCGTAGATCGAAGAGATTGGCTCTTTGAGTGTTTTGCGAGTAAGTAGACGCGCAGGCATTTCTTTGAGTGTAGAGTGCACTGCACATCCGCAGTGATGGAAGTGCTGCGCCAAATTGCGCCACGGACCACAGTCTGCTACGTCTTGCGCCAAAATCTCATTTTTGCTCAGAATGGCGCTACACGTGAACCGAGATAGGCTCGAACAAAGCGAAACAATCAAAATATTTTATTATCGGTTGACCCTAATATTCGGAGAAGTCGAAGGAAAGGAAACAGGAACAAATACTTATTTCACAGCGTCCCAATGTAGCTCGTTTCATGCGAGGTCGGAGTTGAGTCGAAGGCTCCAACACTTACATTCACGAATACGCGTACTAAAAGCTCAAGGTACGGGACATTCGCTTGATTGCTTTAGCCAATGAAAGAGCTCGCAAATAAGGATGATAAATGCTACGATGTCGCGCTTTGGACGGCGGTGCCAAGAGCTAAAAATCGCGAGAAAAAAAAGTCGATATAGAGGGATAGTTGCTACATAACGAGGGTCCTTTAGTCCCGAGTAAGATCACTGGACTATCGTGTCTGCCACACGCCCGCACTTTCGCCGCTCGCGTCCACCTTCACCGCTTCTCAGCAGCCGAGCGTCGAGCTTCGCCGCTTTGCACCGGAGTGCTAGGGAGAAGCGGCTGCCATGGTGGGGGGCGCGGGTTAGCGCGATGGGCTCAGAAATCAGACTCAAGAATATTACGGGTCGACCAAGAAACACAAATATTCATAAATGCCTGCAAGATTTTTCCAAGTTCGTTCCAATGACAAGTTTGAGCTGCCTCCCTGTTTTTCTTTTTCACTGGCTTTAAGAACTAAAGAAAACTTTTGGTCAATAACGTTCCTCATTATTTATTTTAAATTGGACTAAACCCGTTAGACCGTCCGCTGGCGCAGGAAACAGTTTATTTCCTATATTTTTAGCCATCACTTAGAAATTGTAATTGTGAAATTCCCTCATTTAGAAAAAAAAAGAAAAAGTCCTCAGCCGAGAAAGAGAAATGAAATGCGGGTATATATTCGAATAAATACGGTATAGTGAAGGTAGTTTCCGCGCGACAGTCGATCGAAAGAGCAGCGAACTTTAGCACAACTCTGGTTCCAACGTCTCTTCGAAGCATCGTCACTTTTAAAGCGCGAGAGTAGGTTTTCATAGTATTCGGGGGTTTGTTTTTGCCGCATTTTTATGGATAGACTTCTTAGCTGATAGGCACATTTACCTGGCATTTTAGAGAAATAATATTTACGGGCCAAATGAACTAGCGAGTGTAAGAGGATCAGAGAGGCTTTATCTCAACTGAAGTGTCGACGGCGTAGGACCCGCTCCGCAACAGCGCCTCCGGTCCTACGCCTTCGCAAGAGGCTTAAAAACCGGTCTTGTCTCTCTCAGTCCTACTCCGCCGCAAGTGTGTGAGCGGCGCTTTATAGACACTCTGACAGGTTTCTTATGCGCCAAGCGTACATCATGCGGAACACTGCCTCATGGTGTCATGCCGTTAGCTCTCGTAACGATCTCTAGCGGGTTGCGACGTTCTACGAAAACTTGAAATCGCGTTACAATACATATACCGGAGGTTGTACAGGATTAGGAATATTGTGGCGAAAGTCACTGAACGCTCTAACTATACTATAAATCTCTATTTTTGCGTTTCAACGTGTTTTTGGTAAATACCCATAAATTCCCTGAATTTTTCTCCGAGGCACTTATATCGGGGAAAAAAACGCACTACAGCGAATTGGAGCTGTTCTCGAATAAAAACAAGCTACTATATCTATTTTGAGTTGACCCAGAACACTGGCCGCACTGAACCGTGGCTTTTTTCGGGAACCTCTCCTCACGTCGGTACCGTTTTCCAACTGTTCGGCAGTACGTTCTCTCGAGGAATCCCGTTTTTTTCGACATAAGGCCCGATAAACGTTAACCGAAAACTGCGATTATGGTTTTCGACGACGCTCAGCGAGTTTCTAACTGGAACCATGCGTTTACTTTCAGTAATTAAAAAGCTAATGAACACATTTTAGTTAATCACCGCGCGTGACGATTATACCTTCATAATTGGCCCGCACAGACCGCATCGAACTGGAGAATTTATTTACAAGAACTCTGTAAAAAGGAAAGATGTATATAAAATGTGCATAAAGAGTAAGCTCCGAATTTTCGCTTCTCCATTTGACCAAACGAACGATCACCTTTACGGGTGAAAAGGTGGAAAGGGAAAAAACAATATTATCAGCCCATGCTGGCGGTGGAGAAGGCACGAATTGAGACTCGAGCAGTCGGTGTCTGGACGTAACGAGAGCATTTCCGCGCGTACAACATCGTTGTTGGGAAACATGGAAGAATGTTGGCGGCGCGACAGGCGGGTCAGTCCGGCTCGCTCCAAATGAACCACCCGCCGTCCTTTGTTTTCCCGCCGCCCTCCGGAGTCCGGCTTTCGGCGAACGGAGGGAGCGCCGACCATTTGGGTAAGGCGAGGCGGATCTGCCCGCGGAGCTGATGACACAGCAGAGGAGCACAAACATGGCCGCCGCCTGAGCATACGAGAGGCAGATCGAGGGGCCACTCCATTAGGCGGATGCAGCCAAGCGGCAACCGGAAGTCTCGTAGCTTTGTGCTTTGCCGCGCTGCTCGTTCTATTTCCGGTGAATGGCCTTCGACAGCATGCGTGTCGCCGCGTCTCGCTCCCCACGCCAGCCGGGCCAGCCTAGGCCAGCCGAGTGCTGCGTCCTCTGCTTGACACCCGTGCTTCGACAGTTGGATCGCCCTGAGCCCAGACCGCTTTGCGAACCAATGCTAGAGTGTACTAGACCAAGGCGAAGAGCAAGTTCGTCTGCTTCTTTCGTAGGGGTGGTGTTTACGTCAGAGAGACGCCGAGCTCTGATTGGCTCTCATCTGAAGGATAGTGGGTGGTAGACGTCAAGGCAGCTTGCTTTGAGGCCTACCCACTATCCTTCGATCAGAGCCAATCACAGCTCGGCGTTCTGACGTCACCAGAAGCCTCTGCAAAGGAAGCAGACGAACTTGAGCTACCTCCGCTTATGACCAGAGAGGGCGCCAGGCGCCTGCCGCTTTGCGGCCTATTCTCGTCGAGCTTCAGCGCGTTTGTCGCAATTGGTCGGGGAGCGATGACGTCATGCGCGGGTCTTGTCTTCTAGGAAGGCTCTACGCACCTTTAATAATAATAATAGAGAGTTTTAGTAGATCCTTTCGGCTCTCCCGCTACGCCACACGCCAGAGCGACGTCGCTACCGCGCATGCGCGCTGCTAGCGGAAACATTGCGGAACTGCGGAAGATAGCGGATGCGCGCTATCTCACCGAAATAGCGAGAAGCCTTAGCGCGGACTGCTAGCGTGGGTCTCTTGAGAACGAGTCCTTGCGAGAATAGGGAGGGGCCAGGGAGGACGCAATTCGAGATGTCCGCCACGCCGCGTGTGCTCGCTTCTACCGCTCCGCGACGGCGCTTCTTCGTGGCAGATGGTAGGCCTGCAGTGCCGCTGCGAGAGGATAGCCGCGACGAATCCGCTCCAAGAATGCGACGGGTGACGGTTTATCACGGACATGCGTACGCACGGAAAAAGACTTCGATCGGTCTGGGCTGTACGCGAAATATCCGACTTCCTCCTCCTTGACTTGAGTCGCGAGGGCAGAACCAACCTAAGAAGGGAGCGAGCGAGCCGATCTGAAAGATTTTCGCAACGTTTAATTCGCAATAAAAAAAAAAAAGTGCACGATCACCGAGACGTAGGAAGAGTGTGGTGTTGTTCCCGACAGCTGCTCTTGACGCTTGACGCAAATCGGATTGGAATGGCCGGATTGGCCGTCGGTAGTATTCAACTAGAAACACAATAATCATTTGGTAATAAAAGAACCAAAGATTAACACTTTACTAATTAATAAATAAATAAATACTATTTTTTAGAAAGTGGCGGTAATAATAAATTACTAAGAATTTAAGGTCGCTAGCGGCGTCGCGTTAGGTCTTGGACGCTGTAATCTCTAGCGGGTTCCAAACGTTCCATTAAATCCTGAAAGCGCGGCTTCACTACGATACATATAGCGGAGGTTGTAACGGATTGCGGATAGCATAGCGGGAGTGAGTTAACGATCTACTAAAACTCTCAGATGAATGTGCACTTTCCATCGTCGCACCCGGGCAAAATATGTGCTGTCATTAGATTGTGGGCGCATTGCACGATTATCTGGCGGGGGAGTCGTGGCTCGCACGTGACGTCGTCGTGCCGTGGTCATTCCTCCTTGTTCTTGCCGAGAAAACACAATATGGGCGGCAGGCAACAGCGAGGTCCTCCGCACTCATGGGACGCCAGCCATTCATTGGGTCTTGCTCGGCACCCGGGTTAAGTAAACACGCGGAAGGCGACTATTGGGATGGTCAATGGAAGAAAGGCAGGCACGTCCTTGGGCCTTCATATCGGCCGCGATCCCATTGGGTGTCTGCATTGACGTGTCTATAAGAACACTTTTCTGGACGCCCGGCCTCATTTCACTCTTTGGCTGCCACAGACAAACGCGGTCGTCGACGCCTGGCTTGGCTCTTCTGGCTTGCCAGACGCGTAAAAGATCCGACGAGCAACGAGTTGTCGTTCGACTCCCTTCAGCCCCGCGGGAAAGCGGCAAACGAAGACAGGTGCTCCCGACTAAAGTCCTCGGACGGGTCTAGGCGATGGCCGATCGAACGCGACACCGCATCCTGTCGCACAGGGGCAAAACGCACTCCGCCCCGTGATCGGAGCTACCATCGGCGGTCGCCGACTCATCGCGATACCGTGCTTTGGTTGTCTGCTGGGACGGGGGTTTCGATGACAGTGGTCGACGCAGCGACGCCTAAACTCGACGCGCGGCTGTGACGTCACGCCGCTTCGTGGCGCTGCTGTCGGCGCAGACGCTTATCCGGGTTCTGCGCACTGCCTGCACCTGGCGGTGCCAACCGCTGACTATGATGAAGTAAACACTTTATACTGCAAAGCGCCATGAGAGCACCGGAAAAAGCCCCGGATCTTTTAAATTTGAACGTTTTCAACTAAACGTGTTTCCCCAGAGAGCACAATAAACGGGGCCTAGAACAGCGGGCTTCAGCATGTTTGGCTCTTAGTCGATGACGTCACGTGCAGGCAGGCCTTATCTTCCAGGGAGTATGCGGAGAGCAAGTTGGTGTGACGTCAGACTATTGCCGAGCTCTGATTGGCTCCGATAGTATAGATAGTGGGTAGACTTCAAAGCAGGCTGCCTTGAGGTCTACCCGCTATCCTTCATTCAGAACCAATCAGAGCTCGGCGTCTCTCTGAGGCCACCACAACCCCTGCAAAAGAAGCAGACGAACTTGCTCTCCGCATTGGTGGCACACGAGTGATGCGTCGGCTGTTCGGCGCAACTTCGGCTCCAAATATGTTCGACACGCGTGTGGGGCGTCAGAGCTCGGCGTCAACTCGAATCTAATCACACGCTCCGCCCAGAAAGTGATGCACCAAATATGGCGAGCGCCAGTTTTGCTCGATGGACTTTTCAGAAGGGTCTATGGCACTCGTTAGTGAACACTTGGCAGCGTGACACTGTGCCGCACATTAACCGTCGCTAGAGTCGTTGCTATGGGCAAATGCACGGGGACTCGACGCGAGGTTAGGATTTGTTTGATAAATTCTAACCTCACGATGTTGGAAGCATCGATGCCTTCTCAGTATCGAATCATATGGTTTAAGTGCGATATGGCGATGATCAAAGCCCGTATTAAGGTGCAACCCCACCGTGCATGACGTTTTGGTGTTTTTTTGACGGCTTATAACTTTCTTTCTATGTATCTTACAATTATAAAGTAAATGTCAAAATAAGGAGCTGCTTCTCAACAATACTTTAATGTCTCGATATTACGGTTATTTTTAGTTGTTAGTTAATTATTCAGCTTTTAATAGACCATAGTTTCTAATATTGAAAAAAATATTTCTCGAGTTGTAACGGCCCATCGTCCACGATATTTTACGTGAGCGTTCGGTTGGATGTAATAAATTAAAAAAGTAAGCAACAAACTGTGCAGATAATGTATATTTTAAAATAAAAAATAAAGTTTAAAATGGTACTATTTTATGCCGCTATAAAAACTGAATCACGTCAGCTAATAAAAAAAACGAGACATTAAATTATGAAGCATCCTTCGATATTACATTTTACAGAACTTCCATATTGATATATTACACGTTAAGAATGTTATAAGACCTCAAACTTTTCCCATTCAGTTACGGCGAGTTGTAGTTTCTTAATATAAAATACAGATGGCGACACGTGTTCAAGAACAGCTTGGTGTGCATTTTCCGTCGTGTGCCGCTTGGAACGCCACGTGAAAGACAGAAAAAGCGCCAGATGTCAGGGTGTCAGATGCCTGGATGCCCGCAGTGAGCAAGCCAGAGATGTCAGAACAACAAGCGCGAGGCTGCGGGTGCACAACAGCTACCTTTGCGCGCGTTCTACTGTGCGTCGGTATACAGACCCGACGAGATCCAAATGAAATGGGCACCATAAAATGCACTCTGCCATTTCAGATTCCGCCACGTATGCGAAAACATTTTATGTTTCTATCACTTGCAAAAATCATTTTTGCAATCAAACTATGCTTGTCGGAATGGGTTGACTATATTTTGTTTCAAAAACCTCCTCGGTGGCTCTTAAGTGGCAATACATATTAAAAGAAAGCACAAAGCATTAAATCGTCTCAGTGTCTCTGAGCCAACGCGCTGGCCTATGAGTCCATATCTGTCGCGTTTAAATATCGGCCGAGGTGCCCGCAATCCGACGGAGGCCAATCTGAGATTTCGGTTGCACGTCAAATGATCTCCAATTAGTCAAAATAAACCCGCTATTCTTTTTTATTTTTATTGGGGCGTGTTAAGTGATTTTTGCTTGTTTGACTTGTGAAACCCAAAGATCTAAATATTTGCTTTGCTTTACCTTAGTTCGGAGCGCAGCCAACGCTACGGGCTGATGAAGCCTCTGAAGCAGCGCCAAGAGCGCGAGGTTAAGCTGTTCGCTCTGTTTCTGTGCCTATGCGGTCGGGCTAAACTAGAGGCACTAAATAAGCTACGCTTTATACACATCTTGGTGTTTAAAATGATGGTTGTCAGGTATCTGAAGCTTTTTCTGAAATCACAGGAAACGCTTTTCCGTCCTCCACAAAAGATTAAACAGTTCGCGACAAAGCAAAGCAATATTACGTGAGCTTCCTGACACCGCACTTTTGAATCACGACGATCGGCAGTTGCATTTGATTTGTTACTAACCACCAAGATGGCGGCGCCCACAACAATATCTGGGGGAAAAGTGCCGATACTCTAAGTGTAGCTCATTTAGCTCACAGGTTAAATTAAGTGCGGTGGGGGATCGTTGTCCGAGTGTGTGGTGGCACCGTAGATCAGAGCACATGGAGAAATGCTCGAGCGCAAGCTCCGTTCAAAGCACGGAGCTCACACTGCAGAGCCTGTAGGGACTATAATAAATCCCCTCGATGTGTTTGCGTTGGTCTTTCAAGTAACCTCAAATGTGCCAGTGCACGAGGCCCGTCTCTCGAGCGGCCCTTGGAGGCAAATGGCGGCCCAGCACTAAAATGACTGGTCCTTGAAAGCGAATGGCGGCGGAGCACCCGCTCGTGGCACGTGTCTTGCGTGTTTCCACAACAATGGTTGGCGGTACTTGTCAAGGGGCTTTAGCAGGGACCCTGGGTTCAGTCGCCCATCTGCATCCTACCGTCGTGCGATCGTGTACCACATATACTGCGTAATGCACGTTAAAGATCCCGAGCTAACAGTTGTACTGCACTTTTTGTAATCGTCAACGGGTAACAATGTCGCCCTACGAAACTGCTGCTCTCTAAAAAACTAATGACTAATTTTGAATGCGCCGTTACATTGCATTTTTAATGTGTGTTCGCGTGTTCGCGTTCCTTTTTTTTTTTGTCTACATCTTTGATTATGCGGCTCTCACATGTGATGAAACAGACTATAGATGTCGGACTTCTGGAAAAATATTACATAACTAATAAAATGGCACGTGAACTCAAAAGACAGAATCGCACATAATAAAATAATTGAAATACTAGAATTGATTATAATTGTGTTTTCAAAGTTTTGAGCGCACCAAAAGCTATAAAAGCGAGCTCGATGCTTTGGATGGTGCGCTTGTTCACTGGAAGCGTAGTTCAGGGCAGTATGCTCGCACTTGTATGTTCCGCTCCGTTCGCACGATAAAACCAAATACATTATTGGTAATGTACAGTCGGCACGGAATGAAACGCGAACAAGGAGCGCATGGTTTTCGACCCACGCTGAGTCACCTAGAGACGCAACACCGAAGGTTTTGATGCACTGAGCAAGAGTCTAACACTTCGAAGGAGGAGCCATCTTCTTGCAGCTCCCATCTGGTTCAGGTGGTGCACCATCTAGCGAAAACCATGCACCCACTGTTCGCGTTTCTTTCCGTGCCGACTGTGCTTATACTTCGTGTCACCCCATGATGGACTAAAGGTAAAAGCTACGGGTCACCAGATCCAATCACAAGCCACTTAGAAATTGCGTGGTATTTCGCTTCGATGCACGTGTCGGTGCCTCTGTCTATAGATCACTAATGTGTATGGGTGGACAGTGCTTCGAATTGAACAGCACTGAGTGACTCATCAATTTTACATCGCAAAAAACGCCACGACATACAGACTCTTTGCAGTGTCGAAGCTATAGAAATGATGCAGCGGTTTTTGGTTCGAAGCATTATTCGTCCACCCCTATTCAATGTTAAGCATGTCATAGTTTAGCGTGTAACGTGATTGGACCTGGCGGCCTGTGGCTTTGGCCTTTGGTCCATCGTAGAATGAGACAATGTATAGTGAAACAAAGCTTACCTTCTGTATATGTGCAATGCCCTCAGTTTTCGCGTGATTACACGCTTGTTTATCATTATTGTTTTCGTTTCCCACTGCGATTCATTTCGTGCTCTTTTGTGTGTTACATGCATTAGAGACCAAGGTAACCCAGGAGAATTCTATTTCGCGGATTGCAGAAAAAACCTATGCAACTAGCCACGCGTGCCACGATCAATACAAAATATTCTAAATTTCACATGGGACTGCTTGCCTCAGTAAACATTGTTTTTTGTCAAGAATAATTGCGATTATGAAATCACGTGGGAAAATCTCGTTCTAAGAACGCGACCGTTGGCAGGCAGTGAATACTCATAGTCGGCGCCGAGATGATTGACAGGTGAAGTTTTTCTATCAACCCAGTGTTAGAATGTTTCCTTCTTTTTGTTGTAAGCAAACAGGAGACAGCTTACATAAAATCTGAGGGCAATAGAGTACTATGATCATTCAAAAATAACGGCCTGAGCAGTATATATGTGTACAAGCTTTAGCTTTTGATGAACCCTTAACTTTCGATATGCTCAACGCTAGTGTAAAACGTTTCATTCTTCATCAGCGTACCATGTGCGTGCTTACACTATATTTTATAGAACGTCAAACTCTATCCGTTTGCATCTTTTTTATTTATGCACACCACTACTTGCTTGCATAAATCACCAAATTAAAACTGGTACAGGATGTCACCAAAAAAATTTACAGGGTTCTTTTTTTTTATTGCAAAAATAAACTACGCATCGCCTAACGCTCACTCTCCGCCAAAAGGTAGTGCTAGGTCACAACCATGCATATGCCAAAGTTTCATCCCGAACGGACACCTTATTCAAAAGTTATAAGTGGTTTCCTGAAAATTTCAATGGGAAAATGGAGCCAATTTTTGCCCGTTTCCGGTTTCTGGTGGGTTTCATGTATTCGAAAACCCCGTCGGTCACCATTTTCCATTGAACTTTTCAGAAAATCACTTATAAATTTCGAATAAGGTATCGGATTGGGCTGAAACTTTGACATCTGTTTGTGACCTCTAGCGCTACCTTTGGGCGGAGAATGAGCGTTCGGCGATACCTAATTTATTCTTGCAATAAAAAAAAACTGTAATTTTTTGTGACACTTTGTAGAGTACATTGTTTAAACTATGTGCAAAAGCTATCCACAGACACAAAATCTTTGCCTGGCCATTCATTGCATTTATCACTGGATTCGTATTAAAACTAATTCTTATCATTTATTGCTGTGAGTTAATTGTTAACCTCGGCATTTTTTTTTATTATTATGACTCCTGCACCAGTCCTACTTTGGGTTTACCAAACTCAACATCAAAACCAGAGTGTCATTTTTTGTGTTTTCCAGTCTCCTGGTTTTGGACATAATAAACACCCAGCTACCTAAATGAGACACCAGACCACCAGAAAAATAGTTCATTTGTTTTGATTTTTTAGGTAGTTAATTCCTCAAGCTAGAATTTCGGAAACCCAAGTCTATCACGTCATTACGTTTTCCATCCACAAAGAGCCAAACACATGCGCGACAAAAGGGCCGGCCCGTCATATAGCCACCCGCAGAGCCGAGAAACCAACGCTCCGTCACGGACTTGTAAAAGATTCGCGTTCATTCTTGAACCAGACGTAACTTTTGCCCTGCTTTCTTGTTCTCGAAAGCGCCAGTTCATCCTCGCCCCGAGCGCGCGACGCTTGAACCTTTTTGACGAACTTTCGAGATAGTGACGCACTGTAGATAAGCAGCTGCCCGCGACCTTGTCGAGTCACTCTCGCTCTCGCTCTTACGCTGCCGAATCGCCGGTTGCTTTTCTGCTGCTTCGACGCTCTTTCTCTTTACTTATTCTGTTTGGCACAAGTTCGCCCATTAAACCTTTATTTTTCAGTTCACTGTTCGTCCTCTCGTCCCCTTCATTCATGACAATATGAATCTGATCACATTGAAATATGTATAATTGGCCTCTGAAATCTCCGATAACGGCGCACAGGCAATTTTATATTTTTCAACGCGTCGGTGGTTTTGTTGTGCATGTGCCTCGCCGTTTGGCTCAGGACGATTTTCGCCTTTTGTTCTGCCCACATTTGCCGGAGACGTGAGCTCGGAGCGTAGGCAACTGGCCCCCTTGCACGAGAACTGGCGCAGCCGTGCGCGTTCCAAAGAAAGCTCGTGCAGAGAAAAAAAAAACAAGCAAGGGGCCAGGGATGTCAAATTCAGGACATAGAAAAATACCCCACTGTATCGAAGCGCCACCACACACGATTTCTCGCTTCGATGTACAGGCCTGGAAGGGGATCCCACCGCCATCTGTTGGTTCAGAATCACACTAACCAAGGGTGGGGTTGCACCTTAAGGTTTTACAACCGCTTTTTTTTTTTTGCACTTACAACGGCTCGGCTTACGCGGGGCGTGTGGTGTAGATTGCGATAGGTGTGGACACCTATCGACACCTGGAAATGCTCGAGACACGTGCCGCGTGCAACTTCTGGGAAGAACATGGCGTCTGAGATCTAGCTCCGTGTTGCGCTGTGCCGCCATGATCTTCCCAGGGGCTGTAATTTGCACGTGCCTCGTGCATCGACGCACCTTGCGCTACTTTTCAAACATGGAGGGGCTTTAATCGGCAGTAGTATGGTGGTGGTTGTGCACGTGCGCAGTGACTTTCTGCTGCCCTGTCGACTGCAGCGCCGCGATTGTTGTCTACACGCGCAACCTCACAAGTTCCCATTGTCGAGTCCAAACACTACCCCGTATTCTAGTACACTATACTCACGCTGAGCACTAGGAACAGACAAAATATGGCCACCAGCAAATGCCACCTTTGGCACCACGACGCGCTTGAGCTGAGCAGGTGGTCATTAGGGAGTTTTAGTACATCGGTTTCAAAGACCCGCTACCGCTGCGGGTGCGCGCGCTTCAGAGCACGCATCGAAGTGACAGCATGAGTTCCCACTAGCAAAGCTGCTCACCTTAGCATGAACTATTGTTGGCCGCGCGTGCTATCAGCGCGAGCAAACTGCTTTGGATGATATTTCGGTGGGTGCACGAGTACTCGTCCGGCGAGAACGCCAGTCAAGGGCTGTGAAGTACCAAGTAAAGCGTACGATACACCAACAGTCCCTAATAATCTTCGTGCGCGATCGCCGGACGCTGTGACAAACTACGGCCGCTAAAACATAAGCAGAAATCGTCAGCTGGGACGTGGCCGAAAACGCAACAGAAAAACACGTCTAAAGAAGTAGCAGCGCGAACAAGTAACCTTAAGTACGAACATGACATTAGGGCACAACGTTGCTCGACGAACAATCAACCCGCTAATGGCCGCTGAGAAGCTGATGGTAGCATTTTTAACATCGGTGTTCGAGTGGCTCGCGGTTACCCATTGTAACTTTTTGCCACTGCTCGTATTTAGTCGCGGTAAATCGATATCAGTCATATATTTTGGTTCGACTCTTGTCCGGAGTTACCCTTTAAAGGGTAATTGCTGTCAGAAATCGAACCTAAATAAATGAGTAGTGTGATCCTCGGCCAACTTCTGTCGTGGTAAGTATGACACCCAGGCTTCCTATCGATTTTTTTCTCTAGACGTTTAGATCCCACGTCTGATAATTGAACGGACGTTGTTTCCGAGCTAAATCCAACCCCACGTATTCGCCCATAGCAACGCACCTAGCAACGGCTTGTTCGAAGCACTGACGTCCCACTTACCAGGTATCAATACCGGGCGAGATCACGACGATCGTCGACAGGCCTAACTACTCCAAGCCCACTTTCACTGGCGCCCCCGTTCCCCGGCATAAACATCTTCAAGTGCACAAGAACCACGCCATAGAAAAGAGGCATTCCTCCCTTGGCATTATAGAAAAAAGAAGAAGAAAAACTTCCTTCAGCGACCCAGGTTCCCTAAGGAAGAATGCTTTCTAGGAGAGCTCCCCCGCCAGTTTGAAAAGGCGAGAAGGGGGGGGGGGGGAGCCTAGACGTTCTTCGGCGGAGTTGTGGAACCCGCCCACGGAACCGTATCGGATGTCTCGAGATTGCAGGGTTCTTGGCTCGGCTGCGCCGGGGCGTTGACACGTCACGGCGAAGACAAGGTCGCTGCGGCCATGGTTGGGGGGCTCAGAGTGCCCTCACGAGGGAGGGTGTCCGTTAGATTCGGGGTAGGGAGTGCTGGCAACCCCGCGGTTCTGTTGCCTGTGCGACACGTTGCCTGCTGGCGAGTTTTTTTTTTTTTTACCCGCCCGTTTTTCTAGTTGAGGCGACAGAAGTTGGAGTCGTATGAAATGTTCAAGACACGTCTTTTCCGACCGCCGTTGACGGCGTCAGTTTTTGAGGGATGAGCCTCGTATCGTGGTATTTTGGCTTACTTCTCGGTGGATATAATCCACTTTGTCTATTTAGCGCAATGTTCAATCTGGTCAAGACGTTGTATTCAAACGCTACAAATTCAAATGGGGAAATCTTAGTATAGTCGGTGACAGGTTCCACCTCTTTCCACTATAACAGAGCGAACCCTGGAGAGGAGGCGACCCCCTCTCTAGCGCTTGCTCTGCTCAAGTTGAAAGAGGCTGTAGGAACTTTCACTTCGCGAGTTTTCTCCAGTGCCGAGCAATTCGGTTTTATGCATTTTTATCGCCATATAGTCGGCAAAGAATGCCGAGAAAAGATTCGATCCAGACAGTATTGGGAGAGGGGTACAATAAAGGCCCGTTCACACTCTTGCGACCGAGTTCGACCGAGAGAGACCAAACCGGTTTTAGGCCTCTTGCGATCCCTTAGGACCAGCTCGGCTGCAGCGGAGCTGGTCCTAAGAGATCGCAAGAGGCTTAAAACCGGTCTGGTCTCTCTCGGTCGTACTCGGTCGCAAAAGTGTGAACGGGCCTTAAGATTCATTAAAACGACGTGAAAAAAATGCATAGACTAAAACTTATTGCGAAGAGTGCATGAGATCCTAAATAA